>AWOL01S0005252.1:35464-80417 GCA_000715115.1 Nicotiana otophora
GAGGATGAACTACTCTTATGTGATATTTATTGTTATGTGCAACTAGTTGTGGGTGCTACGTACGTACGAGGTGACGAGAGTCCGTACGTAGCTACAATATGTTTATATCCGGGTTGACTTAGGATCTTATCATCTAATATTTGAATTATGTGAACTCATTTCACCAGCTTAATTAATTAAAGTTACAAATGAAATTGATTTAGAAATAAATATATGTATACTAGGCCAAGCATTAACACTTTGAGTTGTGGGTGAGTTATTTGAGAAACGGTAAAGATTATATCCATTATGTACTCATGTACGGTATTGTAAACACGTGTCTCATAATTCGGTAACTTTCTTCCTTTTCTTGTGGAGCGGGCCGAACACCTCGGCAGTATATAGGTGCATCTATGGTTTGTGTCTCTCAACCCTCAGCAGTGTACACATTATTCTGGATCGGGCCGAACGACCTCGGCAGAATCGTGCGTTATATCACTAGTCGTCCGAATATTCACGAGCTAATCTCTCCACTGATGCCCGACATTTTATATAATACTCATTATTTATTTGATGATGACACTTGACATTTTTCTAAGTTGTTAAGGTAGAATACAAGATTTAGAAATTCATGCTTTGAAATAAGAAATTGGAAGATTATGTAACTTATAGATTTACCCCATCATTTCCGTATGCCTCAGATTTGCTTATGTTTTATTACAATTGTTTTATTAGACCTTTAGTAAGTGTTGATGTCGTCCCCTCGTAGTCCACCGAGTCTCCATTGTACTATTTATTTTATTCTGTCTTATTACATTTGGGACAGATATTGTATTATTATTGTACTCCTTAAAAATTACTTTTGTACTTGTGACACCGAGTTTTGGGGGTTCCTACCGGTTGTTCGTTATTGTAGTTCACGCGGTTATCATCTTTTTACCCTGTAAATTTTATTTTATACTATTTACGTAATGGAGATTATGATCTCGAATGTAATAAAATGAGTAAATAAATTAATAAATCAACGTTGGCTTGCATGACGGCGGCGTTAGGCGCCATCAAGACCTATAGTGAATTTTGGATCGTGACACATGCGATAAAGAGACATTTTAATTTGAATCTAGAGAAAGAGGATAGATTTATCTACATTCATGATGGCGCCTGTGTTTATCACCATCTACTAAATAAGTGATGACGTAGTATTGACAGGTGGTATTAAATACTTAATAAAACTAGTCTCTCTACACGTGCTTTGCACGTGATCTTATCTATTCTAAATTTTAGTTGATTTATAAAGTAGAGCTCAATGTATTTGTATTCAAATACTTTGTAGTGTGTATACAAATTAAATATGAATATTTAATATCAAGATAAATGTAGAGTGAAATAATTTATTGTCAAAAACTTTTTCATATTATTCTAATATTAAAAAACTAATATACTCACTAATACGTTATGTAATGAAAGTTTTACAAAATCTATTACATTCCATGTTTTCAAAGTCTTGAAAAGCAATGGTGTGACTCTCAGTATAATTACAGGAAGCTATTTATTACAAAAATATATTTGGATATCTTAGTATAATTAAACACTATTGCACAAAGTAAACCCGAGGAAAATAAGAGTGTTACATCATTAATATATATTGTTAAATGATCTAAAATACATATATGTTTTTTTCAAGAATAAAATAAGTAATCACCTAGACCTTGCTTGTAATCTAATTTGCTTGTGGAGTTTATATCTCCAAAATTTTGGCTTCTCAAATTCACTTCTTGTCATGACCCCATTTCACCTTCCGTAGGATGTCGTGATGACACCTAATCTCTAAGACTAGGTAAGCCTAACCGATTTGCGGAAATGCATAATATAAAACTGAAGCCCAATTCTCAATACATGAAATAATTATAAAGCTACCATTCAATAATTACAACTCCTAAAACCCGGTGAAAAGAAGTTACTAGCTTCTAAGACAAATACTAAGTGTCTCTATACATCAGAGTCTAAAGAAAAATAAGAAAAATAACATAGTAAGGATATAAGGGGATTCCGAGGTTTGCGGACGCTGTCAGATATACCTTGAAATCTCCACGTGCGGTCCAACTCACTAGTATCTAGTCTAGTGGGAAGAACCTGGATCTGCACAACAAGATGTACAAAAGTGTAGTATGAGTACATCACAATGGTACCCAGTAAATGCCAAGCCTAACCTCGGTAGGGTAGTGACGAGGTCAGGTCAGGGCCCTACTGGTTTAAAAGAAAAGTAAGGCAGAATATATAATAATATTTTGAAATGACAGAGAGTTTAAACAATAAGAAGTTTCAGAAAATATAAGCACAGTAAATAGAGGTAAACAACAGGAGCACTCCCGAGGTACCGCCTCGTAGTCCTAAATATAAATATGCACGACAGGGGGATCTCTCGAGGTACCGCCTCGTAGTCCCAAAGTAAATATGCAAGATGGGGGGATCTCCCGAGTACACGCCTCGTAGTCCCAAAGTAAATATGCAGTACAAAGGGATCTCCCGAGGAACTGCCTCATAGTCCCAAAGTAAATATGCAGCAGGTAATCGAAGGAAACATGAATTTACAGCAAGGATCTTACAGTGAAATATTTAATTCAAATCAAGGAAAAGTAGGTAAATCAGGTAAGCATGTTGCACAAATTGCAAGTAAGAGTTAAGGCATGTAGACATGCGATACTAGGCTAAACATGATCACTACATATGCTAAGGTAACTCAATTAAGGAATTTAAAAGAAAACAACTATGCAAGAACCGAAATTTCCACAATTAGCCCGTGTACGCACTCGTCACCTATCACAAAGTGTTACAAAAGTACCAAATCCTAAGGGAATTTCCCCCCACATAAAGTTGTACAAGTCACTTACCTCAAATATCGCTCAGTCAATCGGTAAGAATGCCTTTCCCTCGACTTTCCAACTCCGAATGGCCCAAATCTAGCCAAAAGCAATTACATATCGTGAATAAAACTACAAGAAACTAATTTAAATAATGAAACTACGACTTTAGCAAAGAATGAAAAATTTGGCCCAAGTCTCGGAATCGGGTAAAAGTCACAAAATATGAACACCCATTCGATATCGAGTTCACCCATACCAAAATTACCAAAATCCGACACCAAAACCTGAATCAAAACCCCAAAATTCGGTTGAAGAACTTTCCAACTTTTCCCCCAAATTTCTCAACCCAAATCGTTAATTAAATGATGAAATTAACGATGGATTAGTGGATATTAATAAAACAACAAGTGTAGAATCCTTACCCAGATGTTTTCCTCTGAACATTCCTCAATTTTCGCCTCAATCCTAGATCTCCAAGTCCCAAAATGCAAATAGGATCAAACCCTCGAAATTTCCCCTTTTCCTGCCCAACGATTTCGCTTTTGCGAGGGCTCCACCACATCTACGGCCCCGCACCTGCGATGGTTCATCGCAGGTGCGGACTTGTCACGACCCAAAATCCAACTAGTCGTGATGGCACCTAACCCAACCAGCTAGGTAAGCCAATTATCAACTATCCAATTCCATTAACAATTATTAAAGCAATTTAAGTAAAGAAAAATCTTAATCTTATACATTCCCCAAGAACTGGTAGTATAAACCATAAGCATCTAAGAATAGAGTATACAAAGCTGGTATGAAGTAAATACATCATCTGTTTGAAAAGTACATAAACAGAGTTTTATAAATCTAAGGCTACCATGAAGAAGAGGAAGTTACAATCGGAATGCAGGTACATCTTCAGATCCAGCTCCCAACGAACGCAGCAACATCAGCGGCCAATATCTGTACGCAAGGTGCAAAAGTGTAGTATGAGTACAACCGACCCCGTGTACTTAATAAGTAACAAATCTAACCTTAGGTTGAAAGTAGTGACGAGCTTGTACCAAGGTCGAGTCCACACTAATAGCCAACAATAGTCCATAACAACGTAAAGCAAATAATATAAGAAGTAACTTAGAGTTAAAAATACTCAGCAAAATCATGATTTCTAAAAATAGTTCTGCCTTTCAAGTACATCAGTAAAAACCCAAATCGTTTACCGAAGTTGCCAAAAATATGAATAAGTTTGAAAACCATAATTTTTTCCAAAAATCCTTTCAACAATAAGTAAGATGTTTCATTTTATTTCCAGATAACCAGCGTAAAACAAATGCATCACTATGCCCATCTGTCAACATGTGTGAGAAATCATGAATGATGTGATACCGTACAACATGAGAAAAATACATCTCTATGCCTGTATGTCATGTGTGCATGTCAATGCAATGCATCTTAGAGATGAACTATTGTACTCACACTCTCAGAGTACTCAATCTCACTTTCTCACATATTCCACTCATCATGCCCAATCGCTTTGTCACGGCCTAATTTTCCCTTCGTATAACGTTATGACGACACTTAGTCTCAATGACTAGGTAAGCCTAACATACTGCGGAATAAATTAAATGAAAATATAAATTTAATAACTAACTGTAGCAATAACACTATAACCTAGTACCATGCCACTTGGCATGTACAATAACCAACTCCTCAATATACTACACTACATTCCCAAAACCCGGAACATTCGTGAATCACAAACTACAGGAAAAAATTCTAGTGTCTCTATACATCAGAGTCTATCAAAAGAAAATACAGAAGATAATGGACATGGGGAAGAGTAGAAGGGGACTCCGAGGTCTGCGAACGCGGCAGATATACCTTGAAGTCTCCAAAGCTGTTCCGACTCACTGATAGTACGGCTGAGAAGGAGTACCTGAATCTGCACACAAAAAATATGTGCAGAAAAGTAGCATGAGTACACCACAATCGGTACCCAGTAAGTGCCAAGCCTAACCTCAGTTGAGTAGTGACGAGGTCAGATCAGGGCCCTACTGGTATATAAAATACCGCAGTAAAATAAAGACTAAAATTTAACAAGAATGAAATCATAGAAGACAACAACTTAGTACACATAGATAACAACAGGGGATTTCACGAGATACCGTCTCGTAGTCCCAACATAAATGTGCAGAACAAGGTGATCTCCCGGAATACCGTTCCGTAGTCCCAAAGTAAATATGCAGTACAGGGGGATCTCCCGAAATACCGTTCCATAGTCCCAAAGTAAATATGCAGTACATGGGGATCTCCCGGAATACTGTTCCGTAGTCCCAAAGTAAATATGCAGTACAGGGGGATCTCCCGGAATACCGTTCCGTAGTCCCAAAGTAAATATGCAGCCAAACAATAGAATTCAATAGTTACGGCACGAAATTCTACAGTTCAACCTAAGTACCAGTTAAGGAAAGACAGGTAAATTCACTACACATACTGCACGTAGTTCAAGTAAACAGTTAAGGCAAGTATGCATGTTATTCTAGTCTAGCCGGATATCACACATGCTGATGGATTTCAAATAACAAGGAAATCAGGTTATTACTTAGTAGAAAAATCGGGTTTTTACACAATTAGCTCGTGTACGTACTTGTCACCTCACATACACGACGCTCATATATCAAAAACAGTACAAATCCTACGGGGAGTTCCCCCACACAAATTTAGGCAAGCCACTTACCTCGAACCAAGCTCAATCAATCGGTAAGAATGCCTTTTCCATGAATATCTGATTCAGAATGGCTCGAATCTAGCCAAAATAATTCGATACAATCAACAAAAATTATAGGAATCAATTTCATAAGAAAATACTATATTTTTCAATAAAACTCCGAAATTAACTCAAACATCGCCGTAGGGCCCATATCTCGGAATTCGGCAAAACTCATAAAATCCGACAACCCATTCAATTACGAGTCCAACCATACCTGTTTCACTCAAATCCGACTCCGAATCAACACCGAAATCTCAAAAATTCGTTTTATGAATTTTCTAAATGTTTCCCAAATTTCAATCTCAAAATACTAATTAAATGGTGAAAACAAATGATGGATTTGGGTAATCAAACCATAATTGAGTTAAGAACACTTACCCCGCTATTTTCTCTAAAACTTTCCCAAAAATCGCCTCTCCCCAAGTTCCAATTCGTCAAAAATGGCACAGAGGACGAAGTCCCCTGTATTATAATTATGACCAGGCAGCCCTCGGTCCTGCCTCGATCCTGGCCCTCGATCAAGTCTTCGATCATGGACCTCGATCATGGCTTCGATCCTAGGCCTCAATCCTGACCTTCGATCCTAGGCATCGATCATGGCTTCGATCCTGGCCTTCGATCATGGCCCTCGATTCTGGCCTTCAATCATGGACCTCGATCCCGAGCCTTCGATCATGGATCTCGATCCTGAGCCTCGATCATGGCCCTCGATCCTGAGCCTCGATCATGGCCCTCGATCTTGAGCCTCGACCGTGGCTTCGATCCTGGCCCTCGACCCTGGCCTTCGACCATGAGCTCGATTTCTGGGCTCGATTTCTGTATTTCCAGCAGAAGAAAATTGTAGCAGCTTTTGCAACATCTGTTTAAGTCCAACTTTTGATCTGTTAACCATCCAAAACTCACCCGAGGCCCTCGAGACCTCAACCAAAAATACCAACAAGTCCTGAAATATCATACGGACTTATTTGAAACCTCAATCACATCAAACAATGCTAAAATCACAATTCACACCACAATTCAAGCTTAATGAAACTTAAGAATTTCCAACTTCTACATTCGATGTTGAAACCTATCAAATCAAGTCTGATTTACCTCAAATTTTGCACACAAGTCATAAATGACAAAACAGAGCTATGGAAATTTTCGGAACTGAATTCCGACCCCGATATCAAAAAGTCAAGGGCAAAGGTTCAAATATGCCCTTGTACTATACGAAATTGAGCATATTTTTCCTTCATTAATACTTTAGCTCAAGTATGCCCTTACCGTCACATAGTCGGTCCATATATGCCCTTAGAGTTATACAGTTGGCCCATATATGCATTTTTCGAAACAGAATTCACCCAAACTAATTAGCTCTTTCGTTAATTGTATTAAAGTGTATTACAAACACTATTTCCTTTTTATTAGCACTTTTGTTTCTTTACCTTTCTCTTTTCTTACTTCTTTTTTCTTTTCTTCTCTTTTGTTTTCCTTTTTCTTTCTCCTTTATCCGATTTCCTCCATTACTGATGTCTTCTCCATTTTCGTCATCAATTTTACTTGACAAAACTCATGAATTCCGATTACTAAGAAAATTCTCGCATAAGAATATTTTTATAGTTCATATGTTTGTCAATTTTTTAATTTTTACTGAAAAACTATTTAGTTCTAAAACATTTAATAAAGTAAGATTGAAATAATATTTATGTAATAAAAAACCCGAAAACTCCAACAAAAACGAACAATCCAAACCGATATAGAATTTTCTTAGTAATTGGAATTCATGAGTTTTGTCAAGTGAAATTAGTGACGAAAATGGAGAAGACATCAGTAATGGAGGAAATCGGATAAAGGAGAAAGAAAAAGGAAAACAAAAGAGAAGAAAAGAAAAAAGAAGTAAGAAAAGAGAAAGGTAAAGAAAAAAAAAGTACTAATAGAAAATAAATAGTGTTTATAATACACTTTAATACAATTAACGAAAGAGAGTTTGGGTGAATTCCGTTTCGAAAAGGGTATATATGGGCCAATTGTGTAACTCTAAGGGCATATATGGACCAACTATATGACGGTAATGGCGTATTTGAGCTAAAGTATTAACGAAGGGCAAATGTGCTCAATTTCGTATAGTACAAGGGCATATTTGGACCTTTTTCGAAAAGTCAATTCCCCGGTCAAACTTCCAAACTTAAATTCCTATTTTAAGCCATTTCAAGCCTATTTGAGCTACAGACCTCCAAAATACAATACGGACATGCCCCTAAGCCCAAAATCACCTAACGGAGCTAACAGAACTGATGGAATTCCATTCCAGAGTTGTCTTCACATAGTTCCAACTACGGTCCAAATCCTAAGGTTTAAACCTCCATTTAGGGACTAAGTGTCCCAAAACACTCTAAAAACCAAAACGAAACCTCCCGGCAAGTTACAATAGTAGGAATAGCTATGGGAGAAGCAGTAAATAGGGGACCGACCGGGTCGTTACATTCTCCCCCTCTTAAAACTATCGTTCGTCCTTGAACGAGCATGGAGACATACCTGAAGTGGTGAAAAGATGAGGATAACGACTGCACATATCCTGCTCGTTCTCCCAAGTCGCCTCCTCGACCGGATGACCTCTCCACTGAACCTTTACGGAAGCAATGTCCTTTAATATCAGCTTTCGAACCTGCCTGTCCAAAATATCCACTGGTTCCTCAACATAAGATAGATCCTTTTCCAACTGAACTGAAGTGAAGTCTAACACATGAGACGGATCGCCGTGATACTTCCGGAGCATGGAAACATGGAACACTGGATGAACTGCAGAGAGACTAGGTGGTAGTGCAAGTCTGTAAGCCACCTCCCCAACTCTCTCAAGAATCTCAAAAGGCCTTCTTCTCGAACCTCATAACACCCTTTATAGGCGAAACCCGGAGCAAGACTCGCTCACCAACCATGAATGCAACATCGCAAACCTTCCGATCCGCATAACGCTTCTGTCTGGACTGGGCTGTGCGAAGACTATCCTGAATCACCTTAACCTTCTCCAAGGCATCTTGAACCAAGTCTGTACCCAATATCCTAACCTCGCCCGGTTCAAACCAATTCACTGGAGACCGGCACCGCCTACCATACAAGGCCTCATACGGAGCCATCTGAATGCTCGACTGGTAGCTGTTGTTGTAGGCAAATTCCGCAAGTGGCAAGAACTGATCCCAAGCACCCCCAAAATCTATCACACACGCACGGAGTATATCCTCCAGTATCTGAATAGTGTGCTCGGACTGTCCATCCGTCTGAGGGTGAAATGTTGTGCTCAACTCAACCCGAGTACGCAACTTATGTTGTACAGCTCTCCAGAACCGTGATGTAAATTGCGTGCCCCGGTCAGAGATGATGGATATCGGTACGCCATAAAGTCTGATGATCTCGCGGACATATCTTCGAGCCAACTGCTTGGAAGAATAGGTAGTAATCACAGAAATGAAATGAGTTGACTTAGTCAGCCTGTCCACAATCACCCAAACTGCATCAAACTTCCGCTGAGTCCGTGGGAGTCCAACAACGAAATCCATAGTGATTTGTTCCCATTTCCACTTCGAAATCTCTAACTTCTGAAGCAACCCACCTACCCGCTGACGCTCATACTTCACCTGCTGGAAATTTAGGCATCGGGTCACATACTCTACTATGTTCTTCTTCATCCTCCTCCACCAGTAGTGCTGTCCCAAGTCCTGATACATCTTTGCGGCACCCGGATGAATAGAGTACCGTGAACTGCGAGTCTCTTAGAGAATCAACTCATGCAAACCATCTACATTGGGCACACATAGCCTCCCCTGCATCCTCAATGCACCATCATCTCCAATAGTGATATCTCTAGCATCACCTCGCCGAACCCTGTCCTGAAGGACGAGCAGATGGGGGTCGTCATACTGATGCTCCCTGATATGATCATAAAGAGAAAATCGAGAGATCATATAAGCCAATACTCGACTTGGCTCAGAAATATCCTTATCTCACAAACTGGCTGGCTAAGGCCTGAACATCCAACGCCAATGGCCTTTCTGCTGCTGGTAGATATGCTAAATTCCCCAAACTCTCCGCCTTATGACTCAAGGCATCGGCCACCACATTGGCCTTCCCGGGATGATAAAGAATGGTGATATCATAATCCTTAAGTAACTCCAACCACCTCCTATGACGCAAATTAAGATCCTTCTGCTTGAACAAATGCTGCAAACTCCGGTGATCGGTGTAAATCTCACAAGGAATACCGTATAAATAATGCTGCCAAATCTTCAAGGCATGAACAATAGTTGTTAATTCCACATCGTGGACATGATAGTTCTTTTTATGCACCTTCAGCTGTCTGGACGCGTAGGCAATCACCCTACCATCCTGCATAAATACCGCGCCGAGACCAATCTGCGATGCATCACAATATACAGTATAAGACCCTGAACCTGTAGGCAACACCAATACTGGGGCTGTAGTCAAAGCTGTCTTGAACTTTTGGAAGCTCTCCTCAAATTCCTCGGTCCACCTCGACGGAGCACCCTTCTAGGTCAATTTGGTCATAGGTGCAACAATAGAAGAGAAACCCTCTACAAATCGACGGTAATACCCCACCAAACCAAGAAAACTCTGGATCTTTGTAGCTGAGGACGGTATGGGCCAACTCTACACTGCTTCAATCTTCTTCGGGTCTACCTTTATCCTCTCACTCGATACTATATGACCCAAGAATGCCACTGAGTCTAGCCAAAACTCACACTGAAAATTTTGCATATAACTTCTTTTCCCTTAAAGTCTGAAGCGGAGTCCTCAGGTGCTGCTCATGATCCTCTCGAGTCTGGGAGTACACCAGAATGTCGTCAATAAATACAATGATGAATGAGTCAAGATAAGGCCGGAACACATTGTGCATCAAGTGCATAAAAGCTGCCGGGGCATTGGTCAGCCCAAAAGACATAACAAGAAACTCATAGTGACTATATCTGGTCCTGAAAGCAGTCTTCGGGATATCTGGCTCCCGAATCTTCAACTGATGATAGCCTGAACGTAAGTCAATCTTGGAAAACACTCTGGCAACCTATAACTGATCAAATAAGTCATCAATACGAGGCAATGGATACTTTTTCTTCATTGTGACCTTGTTTAACTGGCGGTAATCAATACACATCTGCATAGAGCCATCTTTATTCTTCACAAATAAGACATGAGCACACCAAAGTGACATATTGGGCCGAATGAAGCCCTTATCAAGCAACTCCTGTAACCGCTCCTTCAATTCAGGAGGAGCCATATGATATGGAGGAATAGAGATGAGCTGAGTGACCGACAACAAATCAATGCCAAAATTAATATCTCTGTCGGGCAGCATGCCAGAAAATTAGCTGGAAATACATTTGGAAAGTCCCTCACTACTATAGCTGACTCAACTATAGGTTATTAATATTGATATCTCTCACATAAGCTAGATACGCGTCACACCCCTTCTCAACCATTCGTTGAGCTTTAACAAATGAAATAACTATGCTGGGAGTATACTCTAAGGTACCTCTCCACTCTAATCGTGGTAAACCTTAGCATAGCCAGTGTCACGGTCTTAGCGTGACAATCAAGAATAGCGTAATGGGGCGATAACCAGTCCATGACCAACATAACATCAAAATCTACCACGCTGAGCAATAATAAGTCGGCTCTGGTCTAAAACCCACTAAGAGCAGTCAAACATGACCGATACACGCGGTCCAAAATAAGAGAATCTCCCAAAGGAGTAGACACATAAACAGGGGAACTCAAAGAATCTCGTGATATTCCCAAATACGGGGCAAAATAAGAGGACACATAGGAATATGTAGAGCCTGGGTCATATAATACCGATGCATCTCTATGACAGATTGGAACAATACATGTAATGACAGAATCAAAAACGACTGCCTCTGTACGAGTTGGAAGGGCATAATATCTGGACTGGCCTCCCCCTTTAGGGCGACCTTGACCTCCCCGACCTCCACCTCGGGCTGGCTGAGCAGGTGGGGTGGCTGCTGGTGCTATAATCATAGCTTGAGGACACGGTGAAGCATGTTGTGGCTGAGAAGTCTGTGGAGGTGCACCCCTCCTAAATCTGGGGTAATCTCTCACTATATGGCGAGTGTTTCCACAATCAAAACAAGCTTTAGGAGGGCGTGGCTGTTGTGACTGGCTCTGGCCAGATCTGCTGGGCTGGCCGCTAGGAACACCACGTGTAGGAGGCACACTAGATACTGGCAGTGCATAATAAGGTTCCTGGGGCCTAGAAGGGGCTAGGACACCACTGGCAGCTGGAAGAGCTGAATGAACGGGGCGACTCACATAACCCCTACCATGGCGAGCTGTTGGGGCACGAGCACCAAAATAAGAACCAGTCTCTCGAGACCTTTTGGCCTCCCTCTCCTCTCTGTCCCGTGCAAGCATGCCCTCCAATCTCCTGGCAATGCTCATAACCTGCTGATAAGAAACATTCATCTCCAACTCCCTAGCCATACTAATCCGGATACTAGGGTGGAGTCCCTTAATAAACTGTCGAACCCTCTCAAACTGTGGCAACCAAGGTCGGTGTATGTCGAGCCAAATCACCGAAACAAACTGCATACTCTGACACAGTCATGGATCCCTGGCGCAACTGCTCAAACTCCATGCGCCATGAGTCCCTGAGGCTCTGGGGGACATACTCTCTCAAAAACATGTCCGAGAACCGAGTCCATGGAAGTGAAACTGCCTCATCCGGACTACTCAGCTCATAAGCATGCCACCACTGATAGGCTGCTCCTCTAAGCTGTAATGTAGTAAAAGAAACACCGCTCGTCTCCGCTACGCCCATAGTACGGAGAATATGATGACACTTCTCTAGAAAACCCTGAGCATCATCTGTAGCCAATCCGCTGAAGTTAGGTGGGTGGTACTTCTTATACCTCTCAAGTCTGAGCTGCTCCACCTCAGAAGCTGTTGCCCTAACCTTGGGCTGAGCTGGAGCTACCGGCTGCATTGGTACAATCTCTAGAACTTGGTCGACCTGAACCCGCTGCTCTGGAGTACCAGCGACGGGAGTCTGTGCTCCTCCCCCGGCCTGAGATATGGCAGGAGCAAGTGCGATCAATCCAGCCTGAGCTAAGGTGCTGAATATGCTTAGAAACTGGGCTAGAGTCTCCTGGAGGGATAGTGCAGAAACAAGTACCTCAGGTGTCTGCCCTCCAGCTAGATCTACTAGGGGCTTCTCTGTAGAAGCTCGTGCGGGTGCCCTGGTTGCACCACGCGAACATCCTCGGCCTCTACCCCGGCCCTGGCCTCTGGCGGCTCTAGCAGGGGGCACGGGTGCCTGGTCATCAGATCCGCTTGCACGTGTCCTCACCATCTATGAGAGAATAGAATAAAGAAGTTTAGAATTTTTGAAGTCAATAATTTTTGCACGATAAGGAATCAAAGAAGTGAAATTTTCCTAACAGTTCCATAGCCTCCCGAAGATAAGTACAGACATCTCCGTACCGATCCGCGAGACTCTTATAAACCGGTTTGTGACTCATGACACCTATGAACCTAGAGCTCTGATACCAACTTATCACGACCCAATTTCCCCTCCGTATGACGTCGTAACGACACCTAGTATCTATGACTAGGTAAGCCTAACAGTTTGCGGAATAGATGAAATGAAAACATAAATTTAACAACTAACTGTAGCAATAACACTATAACTGAGTACCATGCCACTTGGCATGTACAATATCCAACTCCTCAATATACTACACAACACTACCAAAACCAGAAACATTCATGAATCACAAACTACAGGAAGAAAATCTAGTGTCTCTATACATCAGAGTCTATCAAAAGAAAATACAGAAGATAATGGACATGGGGAAGAGTAGAAGGGGACTCCGAGGTTTGCGTACGCAGCAGATATACCTTGAAGTCTCCAAAGCTGTCCCGACTCACTGATAGTGCGGCTGATAAGAAGTACCTGGATCTGCACACGAAAAACATGTGCAGAAGAGTAGCATGAGTACACCACAATCGGTACCCAGTAAGTGCCAAGCCTAACCTCGGTAGAGTAGCGACGAGGTCAGGTCAGGGCCCAACTGGTAGATATATAATAACAAAATATAGAATGAAATACCGCAGTAAAATCAAGACTGAAATTTAACAAGAAGGAAATCATATAAGATATCAGCTCAGTACACAGAGATAACAACAGGGAACTTCCCGAGATACCGTCTCGTAGTCCCAACGTAAATGTGCAGAATTCGGGGATCTCCCGAAATACCGTTTCATAGTCCCAAAGTAAATATGGAGTACAGGGGGATCTCCCGAAATACCGTTCCGTAGTCCCAAAGTAAATATGCAGTACAGGGGGATCTCCCGGAATACCGTTCCTAGTCGCAAAGTAAATATGCAGTACAGGGGGATCTCCCGGAATACCGTTCCGCAGTCCCAAAGTAAATATGCAGTACAAGGGGATCTCCTGGAATACAGTTCCGTAGTCCCAAAGTAAATATGCAGTGCAGAGGGATCTGCCGGAATACCGTTCCATAGTCCCAATGTAAATATGCAGCCAAATAATAAAATTCAATAGTTACGGCACGAAATTCTATAGTTCAACCTAAGTACCAGTTAAGAAAAGACAGGTAAATTCACTAAACAAGCTCCAAGTAGTTCAAGTAAATAGTTAAGGTAAGTAGGCATGCTATTCTAGTCTAGTCGAATACCACACATGCTCACGGAACTCAAATAAGAAGGAAATCAGGTTATTACTTAGTAGAAAAATCAGGTTTTTACACAATTAGCCCGTGTACGTACTCGTCACCTCACGTACACGGCGCTCATATATCAAAAATAATAAAATCCTACGGGAATTTCTCCCACATAAAGTTAGGCAAGTCACTTACCTCGAACCAAGCTCAATCAATCGGTAAGAATGCTTTTTCCACGAATATCCAACTCTGAAAGGCTCGAAGCTAGCCAAAATAATTCGATACAGTTAACAAAAATTATAGGAATTAATTTCATAAGAAAATACTATATTTTTCAATAAAATTTCGAAATTAACTCAAACATCATCTGTGGGGCCCACATCTCGAACTCCGGCGAACTCACAAAATCCGACAACCGATTCAATTACGAGTCCAACCATACCAGTTTCACTCAAATTCGACTCTGAATCGACACCGAAATCTCAAAAAATCATTTTTATGAATCTCAAAACACTAATTAAATGGTGAAAACAAATGATGGATTCGGGTAATCTAACCATAATTGAGTTAAGAACACTTACCCCGATGTTTTCTATGAAAATCTCCCAAAAATCGCCTCTCCCCAAGCTTCAATTCGTCAAAAATGGCACAGGGGTCGAAGTTCCCTGTTTTATAATTCTGACCAGGCAGCCCTTAGTCCTGCCTCGATCCTGGCTCTCGATCAAGGCTTCGATCATGGCCCTCAATCATGGCTTCGATCATGGCCCTCGATCTTGGGCCTCGATCCTGATCTTCGATCCTGGGCATCGATCATGGCTTCGATCCTGGCCCTCGATCATGACCCTCGATTCTGGCCTTCGATCATGGCCCTCGATCCTGAGCCTTCAATCATGGCTCTCGATCTTGAGCCTCGATCATGGCCCTCGATACTGAGCCTCGATCCTGAGCCTCAACCCTGGCTTCGATCCTGGCCCTCGACCCTAGCCTTCGACCCTGGTCTTGGTTGCTGGGATGCGATCCTAGGCTCAATTTTTTCTGGGCTCGATTTGTGCATTACCAGGAGAAGAAAAATGTAGTAGCTTTTGCAGCAGCTGTTTAAGTCCAACTTTCGATCCGTTAACCATCCGAAACTCACCCGAAGCCCTCGAGACCTCAACCAAAAACACCAACAAGTCCTAAAACATCATACGAACTTATTTGAAACATCAAATCTCATCAAACAACGCTAAAATCACAATTCACACCCCAATTCAAGCTTAATGAACCTTAAGAATTTTCAACTTCTACATTCGATGTCGAAACCTATCAAATCAAGTCCGATTGACCTCAAATTTTACACACAAGTCATAAATGACATAACTGAGCTATAAATATTTCAGAACTGGATTCCGACCCCGATATCAAAAAGTCAACTCCCTGGTCAAACTTCCAAACTTAAATTGTTATTTTAGCCATTTCAAGCTTATTTGAGTTACAGACCTCCAAACAGAATCCGGATACGCCCCTAAGCCCAAAATCACCTAACGAAGCTAACAGAACCGATGGAATTCCATTTCGGAGTCGTCTTTACACAGGTCCTGCTACGGTCCAAATCCTACGGTTTAAACATCCATTTAGGCAAGTCACAATAGCAGGAATAGATATGGGAGAAGCAATAAATAAGGGATCGGGGATATTACTCTCAAAACGATCGATCGAGTCATTACTAAGATATTTCTTTTTTTTTTCCAGATAACCAGCGTAAAACAAATGCATTACTATGCCCATCTGTCAATATGTGTGAGAAATCATGAATGATGTGATACCGTACAACATGAGCAAAATACATCTCTATGCCTGTATGTCATGTGTGCATGTCAATACAATGCATCTCAGAGATGAACTAATGTACTCACACTCTGAGAGTACTCAATCTCACCTTCTCACACATTTCACTCATCATGCCCAATCGCTCGGTACTGTATATGGCCAATCCGGCCCAGGAAAGATCCATCCCAAAATATACTTATCAACTGATCATCAGTCACCCAGTACCGAGTAGGGCCAATCCAGCCCGTGGAGAAGATCCATCTCCAGGTATATAATACTTCGGACAAGATCAATGTCCAGAGAAGATCCATCCCTCCATAATATCAACCGCGCTCACTGGAGGTGTGTGCAGACTCCGGAGGGGCTTCTTCCGCCCAAGCGCTATGTAAAGCCTACAAGGCCTGCTGCAGGCGGCAACCCCGATCCACATAATAACAATAATATATGTAAAGCTAATATGGCCTACTGCAGGCGAGCAACCCCGATCCACATAATAATATCCTCATAGTCAGGATCTCGGCCTCCTTCAGTCATCAATCTCTCCAGTCTCTCTCTCATGCGCTCACAATGCCATGAAAAAAGATTGAAAATGATGATATGATGTGTCAATAAATAACAACAGAGACTGAGATATGATATGCAATGAAATGAATATGACTGAGTATAGATTTTCAATTTAAAATAAATAATTCACAGCAATATGACCTCTGTGGATCCCAATAATACTGGCACATAGCCTCAGCATGATTTTTAATATGATTCTCATCTTAATTTCTTTAACACATAAAACTGCATGGAAAATGCCAAGATTATTTGACTACAGAATTCCATGGAAATAATTACGTCACAATTTCTATGGTGCACTCCCACATGCCCGTCACCTAGCATGTGCGTCACCTCTAAACGATTCACATAATATGTATATTCAGGGTTCATACCCTCAGCTCCAAGATTAAAAGAGTTACTTACCTCGAACAAGACGAATCCAATTTCGAGCGCGGTCAAAAATGCTCCAGAAATTCCATTCTGCACATATCAACTCCTGAACGGCTCGAATCTAGTCACAATTAATTTGATTCAGTCCACACAATTTATAGGAATTAATTCCATATCAAAATACTAATAGTTTCCCATAAAATCCAAAATTTAGCTAAAACATCGCCCATGGGACCCACATCTCAGAATCTGACGAAACTTACAAAATCCGATAACCTATCCAATTACAAGTTCAACCGTACTAATTTCATTCAATTTCAACTCCAAATCGATGTTCAAAACTCGAAAATTCATATTATGAACTTTAGGCCAACACCCCCAATTTCCTCTTTAAATTCATCAACCAATTGCAAAAATGAAGATAGATTCATGGAATATAATCATAAGGGAGTTAAGAACACTTACCCCAAGTCGTGTGGAAAAGTGCGTCTCCAAAATCGCCCAAATCGAGCTCCAAAATCCGAAAATGGCGAAAAATCATGAACCCTCAAACTTAAAGGGTTCTGTCCAGCCCTTTTGCAGATTCGGACAAGAGGTCGCACCTGCGACCCTCGCTTCTGCGGAAAACAACTCGCTTCTACGAGAATAGCTTGGCCAGCCCAGATCGCTTTTGCGATGCGTAGGACCGCCTCTGCGGTCGCGCTTTTGCGCAAAAATTGCCGCACCTACAAAAACCCCAGGCCAGGCCAAGTCCCTTATCCGCTCCAACTACACCGCACCTGCGGCATCGCACCTGCGGCCAAGATCTTCGCACGTGCCATCACATCAGAGGCAGTAGTTCCAGCATTTTCCTTAAGTCCGAATTTGATCCGTTAACCGTCCGAAACTCACCCGAGGCCCATGGGACCTCAACCAATTACACCAACAAGTCCTAAAACATACCACAGACCTACTCGAGGCCTCAAATCACATCAAACAACATCAAAACGACGAATCTCACCTCAAATCAAAAATCTATGAACTTTGAAATTTCAACTTCCACAACTGATGCCGAAACATATCAAATCACATCCGATTGACCTAAAATTGTGCACACAAGTCACATTTCACATTACGGGCCTATTCTAACTTCCAGAATCGGATTTCGACCCCGATATCAAAAAGTCAATTCCCCGGTCAAACTTCCCAAAAATTCGACTTTCGCCATTTCAAGCCTAATTCCACAACGGACCTCCAAAAATATTTTCGGACATGCTCCTAAGTCCAAAATCACCATACTGAGCTATTGGAATCATCAGAATTAAATTTCGAGGTCGTTTACACATAAGTCAATATCCGGTCAATTTTTCCAACTTAAGTTTTCAATTAAGAAACTAAGTGTCTCATTTCACTCCAAAATGCTTCCGGACCCGAATTAAGTAACCCGGTATGTCACGACCCAAAATTTATTAGAGGTCTTGATGGCACCTAACACCGCTGTCAGGCAAGCCAACCATAATTAATTAACTTAGTTAGCCATTTTAGTATTTTTTAAATCAAAATTTTTCTTTAATTAAATAATAAGGAATAAATTCTACAGAGTACATGATAATATTTTCCCAAATACACTATTAAACAAGTCATAAGTGCCCCCAAAATCCGGTGTCACAAGTGCATGAGCATTACCTAGATTGTAAAATAAAATACAACATGTGTCCGAAATACAAATTAGACAGAAAAATATAAATAACTCTGAAGGAGACTCTGTTGGCTGCGGATCGTAATATAGAATGCAACTCACCTAAGTCCCCGCGTTTTAACCATATTTCTGCGCCAACTAGGCCGCTAGACATATCTGTACCTGCACAAAAATGTGCAACAAGTGTAGCATGAGTACATAAACAACGTGTACCCAGTAAGTATCAAGACCAACCTCGAAAAAGTAGTGACGAGAGGTCGACTTTGACACTCACTAAGGGTCAATAATATTAAAATAGAAATATTTAAATCAACACGATTTATAGAAATGACAATAATGTTCCTTAGCTAGCCGAAATAATTAATTCATTAAATTCCAATACTGTTCCATTTATCAATTTGCTTCACAAGCTACAATAAAATATCAAGGTATCGTGTAATTATTATTATTAGGCACGATGTTTGCCAAGGTCGTTCGGTTCGATCTAGAGTGTCGTGTAAACTACCGAGGGGCGTGCGACGCGATCCATAGATGCATCTATACTGCCGAGGCATTCGGCCCGCTCCACAAGAAAGGAGGACATTTTCTTATGAACCTTCGGAATGAGATTAACGCAGGACGATGTACAAATTTCTATAACAGTTAAATATTCTGAACAAAATTTCAAGTATGTAAGAGTTCAATCTTTTACCATTTCCTCTAAAAATTTACAACATAATTCTATTGTTTTAATTAAAAAAGGATACAATTATCACAAGTAATTCATGATTTGAGTCCCAATTTACCTGAACTTTAGCAATATTAGTAGCTACACATAGACTCTCATCATCTCGCACATACGTATCCTCCACAATTAGCAACAATTATTAATTTAAATTACCTATGGGGTAAATTCCCTCTTACAAGGTTAGACAAGAGACTTACCTTGTCTCAAAGCCCACTTCCGATCACGATGTCGTGTAAAAATCCCAATTCGGTGCCGAACAATCCGAAACTATTCAAATGTTATATAAAATAATTAATACATGCTCAATAATTTGAAATTAGACTATTAAATTAATTATCCAACCCAATATGGTAAAATTCCTAAAATAACCCCGGGCCCACGTGCCCCAATTCCAAACATTTTCGGAGGTAGACGTTACCCATGATCTCAAGAACTCAAATATACAATTTTCATCCAATTCGATGCCCAAATTCGTGGTCAAAATTCAAAAATATAAATTTCTAGGTTTTTCTTCAAAATCCCAAATTCCTACTAATTTTCATGTTTAAATCCATATGTAAACCAAGTACTTAACTTGCAATAGCTGGAAATCACTTACCTTACATTGGATGGCGAAAATACTCCCTTGAAGAGCTCCAAAAATCGCCCAAGCCGTGTGAACAATGGGTGAAATGAACCCAAACCCAGCTTTAAAAACATTCTGCCCAGCCAAGATTTTCGCTTCTGCGGCTAGCCAACCGCATCTAGGGAAATAACCTCGCATATGCGGCTTTCCCCCTTAGGCAGCTTGTCCGCTTCTGTGATCAGCGGCTCGCTTCAGCGAGACCGCTTCTGCTGTGCATGTGCCGCTCCTGCGTTGGATCCCGCTTCTGCGGTCCTTGAACCGCTCCTGCGGTCGCGCATTTGCGCCCCTCACGTCCGCACCTGCGACTTCTGGGCCGCCAACACTTGGCCGCTTTTGCGAGCTCGCACGTGCGGCTACACCAGAAGCCTGGTGCAACAGCTGCTCTTCAAAAATCCAAACTAGATCCGTTTACCGTCCGAAATCCACCCGAACCCCTCGGAACCTCAACCAAATATACCAACATGTCCCAAAACACATTACGAACTTAGTCGAGGCCTCAAATCACGTCAAACAACATCGAAACTACGAATCACCCTCCAATTCAAATTTAATGAACTTTGAAATTTCAAACTTCTACGATCAATGCCGAAGCCTATTAAATCACGTGCGATTGACCTCAAATTTTGTACGCAAGTCATAATTGACATTACGGACCTAATCCAACTTCCGAAATCAGAAGCCGACCCCGATATCAAAAAGTCCACTCTCGGTCAAACTTCTCAAAAGTCATCCAAATTTCCAACTTTCACCAATTGACACCGAAATGACCTACGGACCTCCAAATTAACATCCGTACGTGCTCCTATCATCACACGGAGCTATTCTCAGGCTCAAAATCCCAAACGGACATTGATAATATTAAAATACACTTCAACCCAAATTTATGAAATTTTTCCAAAATGCCAACTTCTACAATAGGTGCTGAAATGTTCCCGGATCATCCAAAATCCAATTCGAACATACACCCAAGTCCAATATCATCATACGAACCTATTGGAACAATCAAATCTCGATTCCAAGGTCATTTTCTAAAAATATTGACCGAAGTCAAACTCGCCCTTTTTAAAGCCAACTAAGGAACCAAGTGCTCCGATTTCAACCCGAACACTTTCAAATCCCGAACCAACCATCTCTGCAAGTCATAAATTAGTAAAAGTACATACGAGGAGTCTAATTTAGGGGAACGAGGTTCTAACAGTCAAAACGACCGATTGGGTCGTTACACGGTAAGTCATAAAATAACTGTAAAGCATAAATAGAGCAGTAAATGGGGGAACGAGGTTATAATACTTAAAACGACCGACTGGGTCGTTATAGGAATTTACTTAAGTCCAAAATCCCGCTTCTACGAGAAAAAGGGCCGCACCTGCGCGCCCGCTTCTGTGGAGTACTTCCGCTTCTGCGATCAACGACCTTCCTGGCCTTCCGCTTCTGCGTTCCATATTCCGCAGGAGCGACTCCGTTTCTGCGGTCTCCACATCGCACCTGCGATCTCTGGCCTTTTCCTTCCAAACCGAACATGCGCCCCATTGCTCGCTTCTGCGAGCTCGCACCTGCGATGGGGCTCCGCAGGTGCGATTACATCAGATGATGCCCAGCTTCAGCAATCCTCACAAGTCCAATTATAGTTCGTTAACCACCCTGAATCCACTCGAGGCCTCCGGGACCTCAACCAAACCTACCAACCAGTCCTAAAATATCACACGAACTTAGTCGAACCTTTAAATCACATTAAACAACGCTAAAAATATGAATTACACATCGATTCAAGCCTAATGAACTTCAAAGTTTCAAACTTCTACATCCGACGCCGAAACATATCGAATCAAGTCCGATTGACCTCAAATTTTGCACACAAGTCATAATTGACATTACAGACCTATTCCAACTTTTGGAATCGAAATTCGACCCCGATATCTAAAAGTCCACTCCCGGTCAAACTTCCCAAAATTCATCAAATTTTTAACTTTCGCCAATTCACGCTAAAATGACCTACGGCCTCCAATTCAACATCCGAACACGCTCCTAAGACCAAAATCACCCTAAGGAGCTATAGAAACCATCAAAACTCCATTCTGGAGTCGTCTTCACACAGTTCGAGTTATGGTAAATTTCTATGACTTAAACCTCCATTTTAGGGACTATGTGTCCTATTTCACTTCGAAATAAAAAATAAATCCTCCCGGCAAGTTACATAACCACTAACTGAAGTAGAGGGAGCAATAAATAGGGATTCAGAGCTAATTCTCTCAAAATGACCGGCCGGGTAGTTACACTTCTGAATCATAATTTAAATAGGATATTGTATTTGATTGGTTAAAAGTTAGTTTGCTACTTATAAAAACATAGCCCGGTAGCAAGATTTTTTGCCGTTTTCGTTGACACTCTTTATTTTTTTTACATATTAAACATGAATAAACTAATAATTCTAATAACAAATTAATCGTCCATATACACTTATTGAATCCAAGTAGTTACATGAACTGATCGTCCCACCTAATTTATTACTCTCCTAAATTGATATTTATGACATATAAACTTTTAATCTATCAGCAATAATCCATCTTCAAATATTATTCTTCAATATATGTGTTTTTTTCTCTGCTTCAATTGATAATTATATTACTTCTTTTAATCTCTTGATTTTTCTTTTGTTTTAGTTTTTTTTAACATGGATAATTGTCATTTGACAATCAAAAAATGTAAAAGAAAATATTAATTGGAGCTCAAAAATAAATCTTTACATACCTTTATCAGATAATCTGTTTGTGCAATAATATCTTATTTATATTTTTTTTCATAATTATTCGTGTATATCATTCATTAATACTAAACATATTTATTAAAAGAGCAAGTACTTACACTCAGTACAATTTTAAAACTAATGTAAAAGTAAACACGAACACCTTAGAGTCTTGCACCATTTACAGATCTTGTTAGATAATTTTAAATTTATATATGTTTCTTTTCAAGAATAAAAGAAAGAGTAATTACTTAGAACCTTGCTGATAGTTCATTTTGTTTGGAGCTTCTATGTCAAAAATCTTGTCTTCTCAAGTCTCCTTTGGGTCATAATTTAAATAAGATGTTGTAATTATTTGGTTAAAATCCGTTTTTTTTTAAATATAGCCAACGGTAGCGATGGTTCAAAATCAAATTACACCTCTTCAAATAAGGTTTTTTAATAAATAGGGTTTTTAAAAAGGGTGCTTTGGTTTAACAGTAGCAGCAATTGAAACCAAACCAAATAAAAAATAGAAACGGTAGTCACATTAGTGACTAATTATTTGAAGGATTACACCCCTTTAAATAAATTTGTTGGTTTATTAATTTAGAAGGGATATAATACTTGTAGTTACTCTATAAAAGAACACAACTTTTAGAAGAGGCACTTTAAATTAGATTTTATTTTATTTATTTAATATTATTTTTAAATACCTAAATAAGTTATTTAGATTATTTAAAAGGGTAATTCGGTAATTCAACTTTTAACTTTTGGGGTTCCTACTTTTATAATAACTAGTTTCCCCACACGCATGTTGCGCGTGTATTCTGTCTCAATGGGTATAATATTTTTGAAATTATATAAATATTATATTTAAAATTGTGTTGAGATATATAATAAAAGTAAAAGACAAAGTGTAAGTACAAGAAAATGATGATTGTTAATTCCATTTAGCCAATTCAATAAAAATTAGAGTTAAACCCTAAATTCCTCTTAAACTATCATATTTTTGTCAGTTTCCTACTTAAACTATTCGGTGTCCCCAAAACCCCCTGAACTATATTGCCCTTCATATTAAATCCCCCCTCCCTCATCGCCGACCTAGCATAATATGTGTAGATACTCGCCTGAGAGCGCGTGGTAGCTGAAAAAGTCATTAAATGGCCCTCCTAATAGAAAATAATGGCTAATGTAACGATCCGACTAGTCGTTTTGAGCTCTAGCGCGACGTTCGGCAGTTTGAGGCCTTGAGTAGTTTCACTTTGGTATTATGACTTGTACGTGTGGTCGGAATTAAATTCGAAAAGTTCGAAGTTGATTTGGAGAGAAAATTCTAATTCTAGAAGCTTTAAGTTGGAAGAGTTGGCTAAGGTTTATTTTTGAGTAAACGACCTTGGAATCGGGATTGAAAGGTTCCAACAGATTCGTATGATGATTTTGGACTTGGACGTATGTCCGGATCGGGTTTTGGATGACCCGGGAGCATTTCGGAGCCTATTGTGGAAAGTTGGCGTTTTGGAAGAATTTCATAAATTTTGGTTGAAGTGCATTTCAATGTTATTAATGTCTGTTTGGGATTTCGAGTCTGGGAATAGCTCCGTATAGTGATTCTGGTATTGGGAGCGCGTCCGAATGTGGATTTGGAGGTCCATAGGTCATTTCAGGGTCATTTGGCGAAAGTTAGAAATTTGAAGGTTTTTGAGAAGTTTGACCGGGAGTGAACTTTTTGATATCGGGGCCGGATTCTGATTTCAGAAGTTGGAGTAGGTCTGTAGTGTCGAATATGACTTGTGTGCAAAATGCGAGGTCAATCGGATGTGATTTGATAGGTTTCGGCATCGAATGTGGAAGTTTGAAGTTCTAAAGTTCATTAAGCTCGAATTGGGGTGCAATTCATGATTTTGATGATGTTTGATGTGATTTGAGACCTCGAGCAAGTCTGTGTTATGTTATGGGACTTGTTGGTGTGATTGGACGGGGTCCCGGTGCCTCGAGTATGTTTCGGGATGGTTTCGGACCAAGTTGGGCTGAGTTGCTGCTGCTGATATCTGGTTCTGGTTTCATTCTTCACGAACACAAAGGAGTTAACGCATTCGCGAAGAAGGTTTTGCTTGGCTGCTGATTTGTGATTCGCGAACGCGAGGGGCTTGCCGCGTTCGCGAAGAGGGTCGTATGGGCAGTGAGGTTTTAAAAAACGGGAGTTTAGTGATTTTCATTTCAGTTTCCTCCATGGGAGCTGACCTATGAGCAATTTTGGAGCACCACTTTCATCACCAAGCATGAGGTAAGTGATTTTCTACTAGTTGTGAGTTTCATACAAGGTTTATACATAGATTTAGGTATGAAAATTTGTGAAAATTTGGGATTTTGATGGAAAACCTAGAAATTTATATTTTGGAATTTTGACTACGAAATTGGACATGGAATTGAGAATAAATTATATATTTGAGTTCGTGGTGTTATGGGTAAAGTTCATCTTCGAAAATATTTGGAATCCGGGCACGTGGGCTCGAGGGTTGCTTTATCGACTTTTCGAGCGGAGTTGGAAATTTGTCTAAATTGATTTGTTATGAGTATTTAGAGTATATTCTTATTAGTTTGCACATTGTTTGACTAGTTTTGGAGTGACGAGCACCGGTTTGAGGTGTTAGAGCGGCGTTGGATCCGGTTACGGAACTTTGGAGCGAGGTAAGTCTCCTGTCTAACTCTGTGAGGGGGAAACTACCCCTAGGTGATATATTTAATATGTGTAACTTGATGCGAGGGCTACGTACGAGGTGACGAGAGTCCGTACATAGCTAGATTCATGTTATTGTCCGAGTAGACTTAGGTTCACACCATGCTATACTTGCACTATAGAGATTATCTCTGCTCGTTTAATTCTTTTATTTTGCATTACGACTTGAGACTAGACATACGTAGAGTGATAGACTCGTTATTGTAGAGACTTCACGAGTTTCATGATTTATCACGAAATAATTGTACTCCTCTTATGAAATTGTGTCCATGATATATATATATATATATGTATGTTTCATTGAAAGGTTTTTCGTTAAAGAAATTATAACTCACACGTTTATTCGTGAGTGGGGTCAAGGACCCGTTAAAGCTTCTTACTCTAATGGGATCGGGTCGTTCGCCTCAGAAGGATTTATGTATAACACTCTAATGGGATCGGGCCGTTCACCTCGGCAGGATTTATGTGCCACACTCTAATATGATCGGGCCGTTCGCCTCGGCAGAATTTATGTACCATACTCTCATGGGAACGGGCCGTTCTCCTCGGTAGGTTAATAGATGCATCTATGGTTTGTGTCGTTCGACCCTCGGCAGTGCACATATTATGATGGGATCGGGCCATACGCCTCGGCATTTCTATAAAATATCCTCATGAAATCGTGCATAACATTTGGCAAGAAGCCAATGTATCTATGAGTTCTTCCTGATTTGAAGTATAACGACCCATTTTGGTGAGGTCCACTATATATTTATATATATATACTCCGGTTGAGGAGAAAATTTGCTAATTGAGAGCTTGAGCCTATTGTAAATTGGAGAATTGTACCACGTATTTATACTTGTTTATTTTATTTATTTACTCTACGTCATATTTGTTCACCTATTTACTGTACCTGATATTATTGGACCACTAGTGAGTATCGATGTCGACCCCTCATCACTATTCCTCCGGGGTTAGGCTAGATACTTACTAGGTACACGTTGATTTACGTACTCATACTATACTTGCTGCACATTTCTGTGCAGGTACTTTTATGTCCGGTGGTCCTTTGGACAAGGAGGCACAGATGATGCGGGGACTTGCCGCGAGCTGCATTTCAGGTTACGATCCACAGCCGGCAGGGTCTCCTCCATGATTATTTGTATTTTTCCTGTCTAATTTATATTTCGGACAGATGCTGTATTTTATTTTACTTTCTAGCTAATACTCATGCACTTGTGACACCGGATTTTGTGGGTACTTATGAGTTGTTCAGTATTTTAGTTGGGAAAATATTATCATTTACTCTGTAAGTTTTATTTCTGATTATTTAATTGAAGGAAATTTACGATTTCAAAAATACTAAAATGAGTAATTAAGTAAAGCTTTTATTGTTGGCTTGTCTGATAGTGGAGTTAGGCGCCATCACGAACTTTAATGGATTTTGGGTCGTAACAGCTAATGTCACGATCCAAAATCCATCAGAGGTTATGATGGAGCCTAACACCGCTGTCAGACAAATTAACCATAATTAATTAACTTAAGTACCCATTTTAGTATTTTTGAAATCAAACATTTTCTTCAATTAAATCATAAGGAATAAAATCTACAGAGTACATGATAATATTTCCCAACTACACTACTGAACAAGTCCTAAGTGCCGCAAAAATCCGGCGTTACAAGTGCATGAGCATTAACTAGAGAGTAAAATAAAATACAACATCTGTCCGGAATACAAATTAGACAGAAAAATATAAATGACTCTGAAGGAGACTCTGTTGGCTGCGGATCGTAATATAGAATGCAGTTCAGTTAAGTCCCCGCATTTTAACCACACATCTGCGCCCACAAGGCCGCTAGACATATCGGTACCTGCACAAAAATGTGCAGCAAGTGTAGCATGAGTACGTAAACAACGTGTACCCAGTAAGTATCAAGCCTAACCTCGAAGAAGTAGTGACAAGAGGTCGACTTTGACACTCACTAAGGTCAATAATATTAAAATAGAAATATTTAAATCAACATGATTTATAGAAATGACAATAATATTCCTTAACCAGCAGAAATAATTAATTTATTAAATTTCAGTAATATTTTATTTATTAATTTGCTTCACAAGCTGCAATAAAATATCAAGGTATCGTGTAATTATTATTATTATTAGGTAGGATGTCTGCCAAGGTCGTTCGGCCCGATCTGGAGTGTCTTGTACACTGCTGAGGAACGTGCGGCGCGATCCTTAGATGCATCTATACAGCCGAGGCGTTCGGCCTGCTCCACAAGAAAGGAGGACATTTTCTTATGAACCTCCGTAATGAGAATATATATATTTGAGATTAACGCAGGAGGATGTACAAATATCTACAACAGTTAAATATTTTGAACAAAATTTCAAGTATGTGAGAGTTCAATCTTTTACCATTTCCTCTAACAATTTACAACATAATTCTATTGCTTTAATTAAATAAGGATACAATTATCACAAGTAATTCATGATTTGAGTCCTAAACTACCCAGACTTTAGCAATATTAGTAGCTACGCACGGACTCTCGTCACCTCGTGCGTACATAGCCCACAATTAGCAATAATTATTAATTTAAATCACCTATAGGGTAAATTCCCTCTTACAAGGTTAGACAAGAGGCTTACCTTGTCTCAAAGCCCACTTCCGATCATGATGTCGTGTAAAAATCCCAATTTGGTGCCAAAAAATCTAAAACTATTCAAATGTTATATAAAATAATTAATACATGCTCAATAATTCAAAATTAGACTATTAAATTAATTACCCAACCTAATATGGTAAAATTTCTAAAATTCACCCCGGGCCCACGTGCCCAGATTCCGGAAAGTTTCCGAGGAAGACGTTACCCATGATCTCAAGAACTAAAATATACAATTTCCATCCAATTCGATGCCCAAATTCGTGGTCAAAATCCAAAAATATAAATTTCTAGGTTTTTCTTCAAAATCCCAAATCCCTACTAATTTTCATGTTTAAATCCATATGTAAACCAAGTACTTAACTTGCAATAGGTAGGAATCACTTACCATGCATTGTGTCACGACCCAAAATCTCACTCCTCGATACTAGGCAAGCCAATAATCTCAATAAACCACAATTTCTTTTAAGTTTGAAAATATAATATCTAAATTTAACGGAAGAAAAACTCACCAATACATATATAAACACTCCCAAAACCTGGTGTCACTAAGTACACGAGCATCTAATATGAATACAAGTCTGAAAAATACGGTTTATAATAGTCTAAGACCAAATACAGTAAACAAGGGGATATGGAAGGAGAGACAAGGTCTGCGAAACACGGCAGCTAACTCTAAATCTCCGTAAAATCAACCGTGCGAGAGAATCAACACCCGCTATGTCCGAAAATACCTGGATCTGCACACGAAGTGCAGGGTGCAGTATGAGTACAACCAACTCCGCAAGTAAAAATAATAAATAAGGAACTGAAGATAGTGACGAGCTACACAGTCATAGTTCACTTTCAGTAATTCCAGCAAAGAATAGACATGCTCTCAAATCCAGCAGTTTAAGTCAAATCAGTTTTATACAGTTCAAGTTCATGTAATCCGGATATAAAATCTTTCAGAGTATTTCACAACAATGACTGATAGCAACTAAGTACAACAACAAATGAAAAGCAAGTACAACCTCTCAAGACAACAATTACTCAACTCTTCACAACAGCTCAACCACTCGGCTCTCAGCCCTCAGCATTCACACTCAATGGGTACCCGGGCTCACTGAGGGTGTTCAGACTCATGAGGGGCTCCTACAGCCCAAGCGCTATAATCTTCACGGACAACTCACGTGCTGCACGGATAACTCACGTGCCATAGTATAAATATCTAGATCCGTATGGACAACTCATGTGTTGCACGGACAACTCACGTGTTATAGTATAATATAAGGATCCGCACGGACAACTCACATGCTGTACGGACAACTAACGTGTTATAGTATAATATCTCACAATCAGGCCCTCGGCATCGCTCTGTCATAAATCTCTCTAGTATCTCGAGCTCTCAACAATCATGAAAACATGCCAAACAACAATGATATGATACATCAATCATGTACAATAGAGACCGGGATAAAATAATTAAGTAAGTTGTGACTGAGTACGAAACAACAATTAAGCAGATAGTTCAATATGTACACAACCTCTGTGGGTCCCAACAGTACCAACATATAGCCTAAACATGGTTTCTAACATGACTTATAGTCAAATTTCCACAACACATAGAGAGCACATAGCTAACAACACGTTATTCAACTTTACAGTTTTCACGGGACGGACCAAGTCACAATCCCCTCGGTACACGCCCACACGCCCGTCACCTAGCATGTGCGTCACCTCCAAAGTAATCACATGATACCAAAATTCGGGGTTTCATACCCTCAGGACCAGATTTATAACTAATACTTACCTCAAACCGTGAAATTCCTATTCCGCTAAGCCTTTGCCTCGTGAATTGGCCTCCAAACGCCTCAAATCTAGCCACAAGCAGTACAATACCATTAATATATGCTAAAAGAATCAATTCCACAAGCAAACTACTAAGTTAGACTCAAAACCTGAAATCGACTCAAATTCGACCCCCGAGCCCACGTCTCGAAATCCGACAAAAGTCGCAAAACTTGAAAGCCAATTCACTCACGAGTCTAACCATACAAAATGCATCAAAATACGACATCATTTGGTCCCTCAAATCCTCAAATTACACTCTCCAAAATCCCAAGCCCTAACCCCTTATTTCTCTTCAAATATCCTACTAATTAGGTGGGAAATCAACGGAAAAACACCATGGCTAATAATAATAGAGCTCAAGCAACTTACCTCAGTGAATATCCTTGAATCCCCTTCAAACATCCCCCAAAGCTCCAAAGTCTGAGTTAAAAAATGGTGAAAATGAGCAAAAATCACGAAGTCCTCCATTTATACATTCTGCCAAGTGAAACTGCATCTGCGGTCACCTTATCCGCTTCTGAGACGCCGCACCAGCGGAAAATCTCATCGCAGGTGCGGAACTCACTAAATATCCCAGGTTTCGCATCTGCAGCCAACATCTCGCACCTGCACTTGTGCACCTGCGCATCTCCCTCCACTTCTGTGGAGCCAGCCAATTTCCTCATTTCCGCATCTGCGCCCCAGGTCTCGTACCTGCGGGCTCGCAGATGCGACAACCTTCTCGCACCTGCGGTTCCAGTCCAACTCAACACTGCCCACATCTGCGACCTCTCATGCGCTTCTACGGTGTCACACCTATGGCTCCCTCTCTGCAGGTGCGGAAAACACCAGCAGTAGTAGTTCTGTTTCATTTTCCAAGTTCCAAACCTTCCGTTAACCACCCGAAACCACCCCGAGGCCGTCTGGACCTCAACCAAACATACCGACACATCCCATGACATCATATGAACTTAGTCGAGCCTTCGAATCACTCAAAACAATATCAAAACATCAAATTACCCTCGAATTCAAGCCTAAGAACTTCTAAATTTCCAAATTCCACCAACGATGCCGAAACCTACCAAACCACATCCGAATGACCTCAAATTTTACACATATGTCACAAATGACACCACAAACCTACTCCAATTTCCGGAAATCTATCCCGACCCCGATATCAAATTTTCCACTGCCGACCAAAAATTCCCAAATTTCCAACTTCTGCCAATTCAAGCCTAATTCCACTACGGACCTCCAAATCACATTCCGGATGCACTTCTAAGTCCAAAATCACCTAATTGAGCTAACGGAACCATCAAAGTTCAAATCTGAGATCGTTTACACATAAGTCAACATCTGGTTGACTTTTCCAACTTAAGCTTCTACTTTAGAGACTAAGTGTCTCAATTCACTTCAAAACCACTCCAGACCCGAACGAACTAACCCGGTATAACACAATATAGCTGAAGGACACAAAAAGAAGCAGAAATGAGGAAAACAGGGCTATAACTCTCGAAATGACCGATCGGGTCATTTCATATTGGATGGAGAAAATACTCCCTTGAAGAACTCCAAAAATCGCCCAAGCACTGTGGAAAATGGGTGAAATAAACCCAAACCCAACTTTAAAAACATTCTGTCCAGCCACGATTTTTGCTTCCGCAGCTAGCCAACCGCATCTGTGGAAATAACCTCACAAATACGACTTCCCCCCTTAGCTGGCTTGTCCGTTTCCGTGATAAGCGGCTCGCTTCTGCGAGACCGCTTCTGCGGTGCATGCGCCGCACCTGCGTTGGATCCTGCTTCTACGTTCCTTGGACCGCTCCTGCGGTCGCACATTTATGCCCCTCACATCCGCACTTGCGACTTCTGGGTTGCCAATACTTGGCCGCTTCTGCGAGCTTTGGGCTCACGTCTGCGAGCTCGCACCTGCGGCTAGGCCTATGCAGGTGCGGTTATACCAGAAGCCTGGTGCAATAGATACTCTTCAAAAATCCAAACTTGATCCGTTTACCGTCCAGAATCCATCCGAGGCCCTCGGAACCTCAACCAAATATACCAACACGTCCCAAAACACATTACGAACTTAGTCGAGGCCTCAAATCACGCCAAACAATATCGAAACTACGAATCACTGTCCAATTCAAAATTAATGAACTTTAAAATTCCAAACTTCTACGATCGATACCGAAACCGATCAAATCACGTCCGATTGACCTCAAATTTTACACACAAGTCATAATTGACATTACGGACCTACTCCAACTTCCGAAATCGGAATCCGACCCCAATATCAAAAAGTCCACTCCCGGGCAAACTTCTCAAAAACCATCCAAATTTCTAACTTTCGCCAATTGACGCCAAAATGACCTACGGACCTCCAAATTAATATCCGGACACGCTCCTAAGTCCAGAATCATCACACAGAGCTATTCCCAGGCGTGGAATCCCAAACGGACATTGATAACATTAAAATACACTTTAGCCAAATTTATGAAATTCTTCCAATATGCCAACTTCTACAATAGGTACTGATCCGGGTCATCCAAAACCCGATCCAAACATACGCCCAAGTCCAAAATCATCATACGAACCTATTGGAACCATCAAATCTCAATTCTGAGGTTGTTTTCTAAAAATATTGACCGAAGTCAAACTCGCCCTTTTTAAAGCCAACTAAGGAATCAAGTGCTCCGATTTTAAGCCGAACACTTCCAAACCCCGAACCAACCATCCCCGAAAGTCATAAATTAGTAAAAGGACATACGAGAAGTCTTATTTAGGGGAACGGGATTCTAACAGTCAAAATGGCCGATTGGGTCGTTACATTCTCTCCCACTTAAATATACATTCGTTCTCGAACGTGCTAAGAACTGCTCCGGAGTTTGCTGAAATCATTGTCTAGCCCCTCATGCACCTACCCGTGCTACCACAACTCAGTTGAGCACATTAGCTCGAGCAAAACTGAAGATCATCCCCTTTATTTAGGCAAATAAGCCTTAGAGCCAAATTGCATTATCTGAAATTCTATACTAGGCCTGCTTCCAACATACGAACACCATTTCAATCGATATACGATGTACCACTTCTTGATTGTATACTCTCACTGAATTCACACCATGCACTACATAACGATATTTGCTCTTTAACATGCTTCATATAAATTTGATCGCATTGATCCAGGTCCAAAGATCTCGCTTCACCCAGCATAAGTTGCTCAGGCAATATGCCACCTCGGATACTGCCAAAAATCTCATATGATGCCACAATGTGCCAACAAGCTACAAACTCGAATGTGATACATAAGGAAAAACGAGCTCTGGAAGGATCCACTCAATCCACGTAGCAATTTAAACAACCGAAAAGGTGTTATGAACCTTTCTCGGAACATGAGAAATAAGACATGCAAGAAAAGATATGGGAACTGCACTCAACATCATACTGTTGCGGCGTGCACCCCAATCCACACATGATACCGTTGCGACGTGCAACCCGATCCAAACAACATACTCGTGGCAGCGTGCCACCCGATCCACACATGACAATAAATAGGGAAGTACCCATCAAGCCAAAACGCTTATACCTACGAAATACCCGAATGTCAACCACAAGCACGCCAAGTGCACAATACCATCCCTAGGGAGACAGATAGCGCCATACGCTACAAAACTCAAGCACGACTAAGGTGCAATAAATGACCTACATCTCGAGAGCCATCCTACTCATATAACACCACAAACTATACGGGATCTCAATACGAGTGCAAATAATCAAACCGCCTCACAACCCATATGGTGCAATAGAGACCACAAGGAAGGGCCGACAACAGAAATAACATCCAAGGCCTGAAGACCTCTCCGAAAGCAACGATATGCCGAAATGAACACATCCATCCTGATATAGAGCCCACATTCATATTTAGATCCATCCACGGACCTCAAGCCGATTCTGTTCGTACCACACTGGGCTAATAACCTTTCAAGGATCCACAATAACCCTTTTTCCCATGACACACAAGAACAACCGTCAAATCCGAAACAAACTTCCACATTCCAAAATCGAATAAATCGAGTACCCTTCAGGCATAAATTCACACATTAGCGATAGTACCACAATCTCCATAATTGGTTCTAAATCTTTAATCGATCAAGTGACTATATGTCACACTTATACAATCTTCCTGTGGGATACACTCACACGACCTTCCGCACCAGGTAGCAAAGTCTGTACATCCAGACCACCAGTCATACAGTGTTGTAAGAGAATCCTCAAGTCCGTAAATCAGTACACAATTCCTCTTACACATGACACCGATCTCAGTGACACTAAAGACAATACCAGCTTACTGTAAACATCTGAATCCTTCCCTGCTCGTCCGAGTTCGTGACATCCCTGCCAACACCGAACTATAACCTTGATCCTCAACTTTCAAATTTCATGCCGCTCACCGCACCTATCTCACAAATACGCAAAAACTCAATAATTTCATCATAACTCCTAAACCACTAATAGGATACACACTTCATCATATAGAAACCTTTTACTTAACGCATTTCAGAAGAACCATTGCAACACGCTACTGAATTCCCATAACCGCAGAAAACACAATCCTCGGGTAGTGGTCTAAACCACCGTAACTCTTTTGGGATCCATCTACACATAAAATGCCATAATACTCGAGTACCTCCAAATAAAATCAATTACGGCGGCCGTCAGGCCTCGCACGTACTGCCACCAACCACATGTATAACTTAACACGCTGAAGGAACTGATCATTGCTACCATCCTGCCAATTCAACCATTGTTAACCGATCCGACTTCTTCTAATTTTACCCTAGACTTTCCTAAGAAATAACAATAGCTCCATTTAAATTATATCGAACTCAATTCGCACTCGCCCCGAGTGACTCCATTTCACGAGCCCACATTGCCTCAAAACCCACGTACTATCTCAAACTCTTTTTGTGCGCATGTTTACATCCTCAACTGGTACACCTATTGTGATAATTCCTCTATGAATCCGAAGTAATTTTATTCCATTCATCCCATACTACATCGTAGCTTGAAGATAACATAGAACACTCCAAGCCCCTTTTATAATCTGCTGCAAAAGCTTGATACTTAACTATACTACGGACTCAAAATCCTTAGGCACCATACTTAATTTAATTTTAATTTTTTTTAATACACTAAGACCGTTGTTGAGAGTCACTCACCCTGACTTGGTCTCGACTATAATCAACTCCAAGGCCCTGCTAGCACATGAACACCCTCTCAAAGAAGCACCCGGTTGGATCACTTTCTTTGTACATCACCTTCACATGAAGTATAAACCCTGAGTATTCTCAAAAATGAACATGAGCCGATAAAGCCCAAGTATAGCACGCATTCCTCCAATCCTTCGCTCGAACTACCACTGACGTTTTCTTTCCTTAGTCGTAATAACTCACCAATGTGCAGATAACTCTGGAAGTAGATAACCATGCAATCCAATCGTAGACGGTGGGGCTCTCCCACTTAGCTTGAAGCTACAATTACATAACTCTGGAACCCACCAAGACTCCTTATCCCCCATTGACATGATCTTGCATAATCGACCCACCAAATTCCTCGAAATCCTTATGTTAAACATTTCATGAACATTTTGAATCACTAGCCACATTCACATATTCGACCTCTTACTGGGTAGCCAGTAGAATTCTTTGTAGAAGCTCTATCAAGACCACACAACCGCTAACCTGCTCGCAGGAGATATCCCACCTGTGAAAATTCCATGCCGACATCTTCCAAACACCCTGCACCGAGTATAATTACCACGAAATCAATAAACCATCCTGAGCCCGTGCTCGTTCACCAGCTGTATAAGTCCGTTCACTCCTCATGGACATCAACTAAAGGTGTGACAATACATTCCAATCCAAAGTCATGTTGCATTCCTATTCATATCAAGCATACTCATTTCTGCTGCATCCAAATCTTTCCCAGTATAATAGCCAATATTCCAAATTAAGTCCATAGACCTAGTCACTCTCCACCATGAATCCCAAATCACTCCAAACTTTTCTCAAGACGTATAGTCATTCTACCATAGAACCCATATGCTACTTTGACACTCTCTCACTTTTGGTCAAACTTACTCTTTTAAGCAATTACTCGACTCCTGTTTCTCACGCCTGGATTTCTAGAAGTTTAACCACTGCGAGATACCTCCTACATGTCCTTCCTCATCCTTCGTAACCACATCATAGATGAAAAATTCCGCCACGCTCGAAATTACCAGGTCTCGTTACCCCATCGACCTAAACCTAAGCATTTGTAGTCCGATTGCCTTTTCTCCGCCAGAAATAAAATACCGAATCTCTGAATCATGCACTGAGTAAAACATACTTTCACGTCATTCACGGCCTCGAAGCATAGACAAGCCTCCTACCATTACACGAACACTGTGTGATAGCAACGCACGGATTGTCATAACAATCAATGCCAAACCTCAAAACCTTAGGTAACACTGATACTGAGCTGAAATGACAGAGCGGCCTTCCGCAAGGTGACGACAATAGCTCAATCAAACACGCAGGGAAAAACATCCTGCACCACATCTGTAGTACCATTAAACTTCCTCGATTCCCAATTTATAACAAGCGCTTCATGTCGCATAAGATTGAATAGGAAAGCAACGAAGGCATAAGCCTCAAAGGAATCAATTCGCACGATGAACAATCAAGAAGGGAAGTGCTCCTAACAGCCCTGTAGCCTTTCGAAGATAAGTACAAGCGTTTCTATACCGATCTGCAAGACTCTACTAGACTCGCTCATGACTCGTGAGACCTAAGTGAACCTAGTGCTCTGATACCATGTTGTCACGACCCAAAATTTATTAGAGGTCATGATGGCGCCAAACACCGCTGTTAGGCAAGCCAACCATAATTAATTATCTTAAGGAATAAAATCTACAGAGTACATGATAATATTTTCCTAACTACACTACTGAACAAGTCATAAGTGCCCCCAAAATCCGGTGTCACAAGTACATGAGCATTAACTAGAGAGTAAAATAAAATACAGCATCTGTCCGAAATACAAATTAGACAGGAAAATATAAATAACTCTAAAGGAGACTCTGTTGGTTGCGGATCTTAATATAGAATGTAGCTCACCTAAGTCCCCGCATTTTAACCACACCTTTGCGCCCACAAGGCCGCTAGACATATCTGTACCTGCATAAAACAATACATCAAGTATAGCATGAGTACGTAAACAACGCGTACCCAGTAAGTATCAAGCTTAACCTCGAAGAAGTAGTGATGAGAGGTCGTCTTTGACACTCACTAAGGGTCAATAATATTAAAATTGAAATATTTAAATCAACATGATTTATAGAAATGACAATAATTTTCCTTAACCAGCAGAAATAATTAATTCATTACATTTCAATAATTTTACATTTATCAATTTGCTTCACAAGCTGTAATAAAATATCAAGGTATCGTGTAATTATTATTATTAGGCACGATGTCTACCGAGGTCGTTCGGCCCGATCCAGAGTGTCGTGTACACTGCCGAGGGACGTGCGGCGCGATCCATAGATGCATCTATACTGCCGAGGCGTTCGGCCTACTCCACAAGAAAGGAGGACATTTTCTTATGAACTTCCGTAATGAGAAAATATATATATATATATATATATATTTGAGATTAACGCAGGAGGATGTACAAATTTCTATAACAGTTAAATATTCTAAACATAATTTCAAGTATGTAAGAGTTCAATCTTTTACCATTTCCTCTAACAATTTACAACATAATTCTATTGCTTTAATTAAATAAGGATACAATTATCACAAGTAATTCATGATTTGATTCCTAAACTACCCGGACTTTAGCAATATTAGTAGGTACGCACGGACTCTCGTTACCTCATGCGTATGTAGCCCCCACAATTAGCAATAATTATTAATTTAAATCGCCTATGGGATAAATTCCCTCTTACAAGATTAGACAAGAGACTTAACTTATCTCAAAGCCCACTTCTGATCACGATGTCGTGTAAAAATCCCAATTCGGTGCCTAAATATCCGAAACTATTCAAATGTTATATAAAATAATTAATACATGCTCAATAATTTGAAATTAGACTATTAAATTAATTACCCAGCCCAATATGATAAAATTCCTAAAATTCACCCAAGGCCCATGTGCCCGGATTCAGAAATTTTCGAAGGAAGATGTTACCCATGATCTCAAGAACTCAAATATACAATCTTCATCCAATTTCATGCCCAAATTCGTGGCCAAAATCCAAAAATATAAATTTCTAGTTTTTTCTTCAAAATCTCAAATTCCTACTAATTTCTATGTTTAAATCCATATGTAAACCAAGTACTTAACTTGAAATAGGTGGGAATCACTTACCTTGCATTGGATGGAAAACATACTCCCTTGAAAAGCTCCAAATATCGCCCAAACCGTGTGAAAAATGGGTGAAATGAACCCAAACCCAGCTTTAAAAACATTCTGCCCAACCACGATTTTTGCTTCTGCGGCTAGCCAACCGTATCTGCAGCTCCGCATCTACGGAAATAACCTCGTAGATGCGGCTTTCCCCCTTAGACGGCTTGTCCGCTTCTGCGATCAACGACTCGCTTCTGCGAGACCGCTTCCTCGGTGAATGCGCCGCACCTGCGTTGGATCCCGCTTTTGCGGTCCTTGGACCGCTCCTGCGGTCTCGCATCTGTGCCCCTCACGTCCGCACCTGTGACTTCTGGTCTGCCAACACTTGGCCGCTTCTGCGAGCTCGTACCTGCGGCTAGCCCTCTGCAAGTGCGGTTACACCAGATGCCTGGTGCAACAGCTGCTCTTCAAAAATCCAAACTTTATCCGTTTACAGTCCGGAATCCAACCGAGGCCCTCGGAAACTCAACCAAATATATCAACACGTCCTAAAACACATACAAACTTAGTCGAGGCCTCAAATCATGCCAAATAATATTGAAACTACGAATCACCCTCCAATTCAAACTTAATGAATTTTGAAATTTCAAACTTCTACGATCGATGCCGAAATCACGTCCGATTGACCTCAAATGTTGCACACAAGGTATAATTGACATTATGGACTTACTCCAACTTCCAGAATCGGAATCCGACCCCAATATCAAAAGGTCCACTCCCGGTCAAACTTCTCAAAAATCATCCAAATTTCCAATTTTTGCCAATTGACGTCGAATGACCTACGGACCTCCAAATTAACATCCGGTCACGCTCTTAAGACCAGAATCATCACACGGACCTATTCCCAGGCTCGGAATCCCAAACGGACATTGATAACATTAAAATACACTTCAACCTAAATTTGTGAAATTCTTCCAAAATGCCAACTTCTACAATAGGCTCTCAAACATTCTTGGTTTATCCAAAACCCGATCCGAATATACGATGAAGTCCAAAATCATCATACGAACCTATTGGAACCATCAAATCTCGATTCTGAGGTCGTTTTCTAAAGATGTTGATCGAAGTCAAACTCGCCCTTTTTAAAGCCAACGAAGGAACCAAGTGCTCCGATTTCAACCCGAACACTTTCAAACCCCGAACCAACCATCCCCACAAGTCATAAATTAGTAAAAGAACATACGGAGAGTCTTATTTAGGGAAACATGGTTCTAACAGTCAAAACGACCGATTAGGTCGTTAAAGCTAATTAGCCTAACCCTCTTTCAAATTTAATTGTTTTTAATAAATATTATCCTTATTTCAGTTATATCCATCTTTCTTCTTCATTTTCACCATTTTTTCTTATTTTTTCACCTTTGTTCTTTGTTTTTCACCTTCTTCTTCATTTTTTAAACCTTTTTTCTTTCGTTCTCCATATGGGTTTCCTCTGGAAAAATTTCTCCCCCTCTTGTTTCCTCTGAAATTATTTATTCTCTTTCTTGTTTTAATCTTCTTTCATGTCTTACACATATTATTGAAAGAATGCCAATTTAAATCTTCTTATTAAACTCAACACCTTGTAAAGAATAAAGTTAAATTTCTTGAACCTTCTTTATGTAATCTAGAATTGGAGAATGTAATTGCTAGACAATTGATTTTTTATTTGCGAAATTTTATCTTGTGTAATCTTTTTTACATAATATAAGATGACTTTTAAGAAATGCAACACTATATGCCTTTCTTTATATTTTAATTGTGCTACAATAAATAAGGACTTATCAATTGGAGTCTAGCATAAAGCACAATCACAATTAAACAACTAAAATTGACACAATGCATTAAATATTATTTTGGCCAACACTCTTAGAATTAATCAATCATTCGAAAGTGATACATCATGAGTAAACTTTTTAATTGAATATTTTATTATTTTGTTGTGGTCTTCTTAATTAAGGATTATCACATAATTTATTATATTCCTAAATTTAAGCACGTATAGATATCTTCTTGAGCTTTATAATTACAAAAATTTTACAATGGCAAAAGTTGTCTTACAAAAATATACTTTATGCTATTAATCAATATGCTTGATCCTACCGTCACCTTTATAATCATGAGAGTCGGACATATATCTTTCTCAAGTTTGTATCTTTTTAATTACCTTTTTTTAACTTGCATCTTTTTATTCCTAAACATATTTAATACTACATGATAATTTTGACCTCTTTCCTTCACTTGAATAAATTCATAAAAGAAAATCACGCAGAGATCATACTCATTTATCTGCTTTAATATCCAAAGTAGATCAAGAAAAGAAACTAAATCAGAAATTTATTATTAAAACATATGAAATTAACGTGGTCAATAATAAAAAATAATGCAAGTTACTAATATTTTAAACAAAGATTTGCAGCCTTGTATCTTTGTCAGCGACAAATATCACCAAAGGTAATTCAACAAATTAATAAGCCACAACATAAACAACATGTTTCAGAGGTAAAATAACACGGCAAGGAGGAATAAAAGAAAAGGAATAAGGTCCATCCATACTGTTACGCGGCGCCTTCGTGAGATTCATTGGAAAGGCGACGTAAGGCTAAGCAATCGATGTCAGTACGATTACTGTCCACCAACTGTGGTCTCCTCTGTACGCTAGACTAGATTGTCAGTGTCGTACGGGAAAACCAATATCATGAGCAATTGAGAGAGAGCATAAAAAAGAATTGAGAATGAAAGAAAGCTTGATTGCATTGAATGAAAGCTATTACAGAAAAACAACACGGTGTCGGGGGGGAGAGACACCAGTACAAAGAATTGTTTGCTTGCTAGAAAGTTTGATTGCTTGGTCTCCCTTAATAATGCATAAATAAATAAACCAAAGTTACATGACTTGACCTAAATAAGCTGTAGAAGCACACTAAAAGAAAATACAGTAAAACTACTCTATATTTACAATGAAAAGGACTTAGTCTTCTACAAAGTAGAAACAAGCCCGTTGGCAGCAACTTTGCCTTTAGCATCAGAGTCGGCGCGTGTCATACCCCGAACTTGAGAGCGAGACCGGCACTCGGTGCCTCACCTAACCTAGCGTACAAAATTGCGACTAAGGGACTATAAACATATAATGTCATAATTTGGCCATGGGGCCACCTTGCAAGGCAATTTGTGAAGCAAAATATAAAATTGAATGGAAACTAGCGCTGACTAAACATCAATATAAAGCTGGGCTGATAAGGCCGTCATAACTACTACAACTGACAAACCACCAAAATATACATACCAGGCCTACAAGCCCGACATACTGCACTAACCAACAGGATATGTCTACAAGCCTCTACTGATAGATATATTGTGATCGGAACAGGCCCCCGACCTACCCATAATATATATACATACACACAGAAGATGTATACGAAAATCTAGACCCGATAACTTCGAAGGATGTGGAGCTTACCGATCACGCTGAACTATGGAAACACCTACTAATGAGGTATACCCGTCTGTCTATCTAAACCTGCATGCATGAAATGCAGCGTCCCCAGAAAAGGGACGTCAGTACAAAATAATGTACCAAGTATATAAGGCAATAACATAACTGAAAGTTGAAACTGAACTGATAATATAATAACTGAAAGTAATTGGGAGTCAAAGATGATCTGGAGATATACTTACCTGTTGATACTGACTCAACTCCTTCAATATAGTAAGTAAAATAGTTGTCCGGCCTTATAAGGCTCGGTATATATAAATGCTCTTCCGTAGTAGGCTCTCTCATAGGCGCTCGGCCATACTAGGCTATGTATCTCGACCATGCTGGGCTCGCTCATAGGCGCTCGGCCACAGTAGGCTCGGTATATAACTTTCCATCTGATCAGAGGTTGCCCAATAGGGGCCTGCCCATCGATTATAGCTCGATGGTAATGAAAATACTGTAATACTGTATATATAGGCTTGCTGCTCTCTTGACTGGAAGAAGACAATACTAAATTGAATATAGAGTCTCGATAAGGAATAATATTGTAACTTATGAGACTAGAATAGTGTGAATAAATTCATGAATATGAACTTCTCTTTTTGTCTCATTACTAACACATGTAGCTATGAGATTATGCCAAAATGAAGGAAGGCTTAGCCTTAACATACCTTATCACACTCTTTTCAATCACCAAGTTGAACTCGCCTCTTCTCACCTTAATCTACAACAACGATAATAATACTATCATTAAGGTATGAAACTTATAACTATCGCACAATGAACAACATGCTTATTTTGTATTACAACGGACAGCATTTTCCCTATAATCCTTACTTCCTCCAAATTCAATATAACACCAACAACACCAAAAACAACAATAACAACATATATACATTATTTTCCAACCTCATGTACACCACACAATACTACAAAATAGCCCAACACACTCCAATCTCTTCATACACAAAACGTCCACCGTAGTAGCGTCAACAACCCCGAAAATGTTACGACGAACGAACAGCCCAACATCCTGCATTTATGTGGTGTTTATCCACATCCTTCATCCTCCAAAACTCCACAAAACAGTAGTAAATCATGCAGCCCAACAACAACACCAAACAATCCACAAAACAATCCATAAAACAGTCCGCTACAAGTGAATAGCTCGAACTCACGGCTTCCGATCACCATCCCGTGAGTTCTTACAAATATAGAACAACTTACCATGCATCTACAACTGTAAAGAATTGATTAAAGAGAGCAGTAAACTTTCCTTATTTGTGGGATAACTCAGCTCTTATCTTGGTTCTTCAAACTCTAGGCTTTACCTCCAATTAGAACTTGAAAGGGAGAGAAAAGCAATTGGGGTTTGTGGAAAAGTTTTGGGAGGGGTTTTGCAGAGAATGACTCTAGTTATTTTGACTTATTATCAGCCTAATATATGAAGGGAATAGGACTTTAAAAAGGCCTCTTTGAACGACCCGAACTGGCCCATTTTTGGACGACCCGAACAGGCCCAGTTTTGGATTCTCGTTTAAGCAAGTAGGTAACAGTCTGTGCAGTCTCAGAAAAACGTCCATATCTCCCTACTCCAATATCGTATTGACAAACGGTTTAATGAGTTGGAACATAGACTCATAGATATTTAATTGGATGGGTGGAACACCCCATAAATCTTAGTATATTCGGAGAAAAGCGCAGTTACATGTGACCCAAAGTTTCAGTAACATTTATGAACGTAACTTGTGATGACTTTCATCGACTTTTGTTCCACCACTCGCTTGACTTCAAAACATAACATACGATTATCATACGAATAACATAACTCATAATATAACCTCCTTATCATGTAAAACACCCTGGTCACCTCCCAAAAGTACATGCTATAACATTCCCAATTTGTCGGTTTTCGACGAAACATTATTTTCTTCAATTCCTTTAGCTTCTAAACCTTTCAACCCTCTTTGTACTTGTTGTTCATGATATTCAATATTTGTAACTTCCGAGATAATATGATTAACTTGATTTATATATTTTCAAAGATGATCTCATTTTTGGGTCCTACATTAGTTTGCTCACGATGCAGTTTTACCTACAAAACAATATAGGGTGTAACATCATTCCCCCCTTGGGAACATTCGTCCTCGAATGTTTACTTCTAGAGACTTCGGAATGTTTTTTCCAGAGTTTCCTCCATACTCTAGACTATAACCAACCTGCATGCAGCCAAAAAACAAAATACTATGCATGTAACACATGGCCAATGTCTATAAATAACGACACTTTGCCTCAAATAGTCGTAAATCATAAATACTGAAAGTCAGGAAATAAGAGCTTACCTGATGACCTACTAGCCTGAATAGAGTTGTGTTGTAGCATCCCATCTCGAGCCATATATTCAGTTTGAAATAGGTAGGGGTATTTATACTTCATTTCTTCCTTCGCTTCCTATGTCATCTCTTCCACATTATTGCTTCTCCATAAAACCTTCACGGAGGCTACCTCCTTATTTCGTAGCTTGCGAATTTGTCGGTCTAGGATGGCAACTAGAATTTCCTTGTATGACAAATCCTCCATAATCTGTACATCATCTGTGGACATCACTCTTGTAGGATCGCCAATGCACTTCCGTAGCATAGATACGTGAAAAACCGGATGGACTGACTCCAATTCTGAGGGCAATTCTAACTCATAAGCTACTTTGCCCACTCTCCGAATAATCCTGTAAAGCCCAATATACCGTGGGCTAAGCTTGCCTTTCTTGCCAAATCTCATCACGCCCTTCATAGGGGATACCTTTAAGAATACCCAGTCATTAACCTCAAACTCTAAGTCTCGTCTCCGCATGTAAAAATATGACTTCTGGCGACTCTGAGCTGTCAACAGTCGCTCTCGGATAAGCTTTACTTTCTCTACGGCCTGCTGAACTAGGTCTGGCCCATGTAACCCAGATTCTCCAACATCAAACCACCCTATAGGAGATCTGCACTTACGCCCATACAAAGCCTCGTACGGAGCCATCTGGATACTGGAGTGGTAACTGTTATTATATGCAAACTCGA
>AWOL01S0005256.1:10694-23045 GCA_000715115.1 Nicotiana otophora
GAAAGAAGTCTATTTGAGAGATATATTTATTTGAAGAAAGTATATTTGAGATATATTTATTGAAAAGGATTATATTCTAGAAACTTTCATTGAAAAACTTATAGATAAAAGATGTATATTGTGAAAGGCTTGATTAATTGGCTGTACCTATGTTTATTATTCGTTTGAGTAATATTGATGATGTTCACATTGCCTTGCTATTTAAATCACTAGTCGATTGGTGTTTTCCTTTATTATTATTTGTTTCCTATTATTTCGTATATTATATTGCACAGATTATTAGACTAGTGAGTGTCTTGTTTGTACCTCGTCTCTACTCCATTGAGGTTAGTCTTGATACTTACTGGGCACCGATATGGTGTGCTCACTCTACACTTCTGCACATTTTTGTACAGAGCCAGGTATTGAAGATAACATACTTGAGCAGAGTTAAAGCGGGATCGTAAGGATTCAAGGTAGAGCTGCTTGGTCGTCGCAGTCCCTTGGAGTCTTTTCATTTCATTGTACTGTTAACTTGTGATCAAACAGTATTGTATATTCGGTCCTCGTGATCATTCTATGTATTCAGTTAGAGTTCGTGACTCAATACTACCAGTCTTGGGAGGTTGTATTTCATATTTATTTCGCTGTTAGTTTTGGTTACTTATTTAATTCAAAAAAATGGCTTCAAAAGGTAATTGAAATCGGCTTACCTAGTCTTAGAGACTAAGTGCCATCACGACGTCTGTGGTGGGATTTTGGGTCGTGACAGTAACAAACCTAACCTTAGGTTGAAAGTAGTGGCGAGCTTGTATCAAGATCGGGTCCACACCAATAGCCAACAATAGTCTATAACAACTTAAAGCAAATAATACAAGAAGTAACTCAGAGATAAAAATGCTCAGCAAAATTATGATTTATGAAAATGGTTCTGCCTTTCAAGTACATCAGTGAAAACCCAAATCATTTACCGAAGTTGCCAAAAATATGAATAAGTTTAAAAATAATAATTTTTCCCAAAATTCTTTCAATAATAAATAAGATATTTTATTTTCTTTACAGATAACAAGTGTGAAATACCTCTCTATGTCCACATATCAATGTGTGTAAAAAGGTCATGGATGACGTGATACCGTACAGCATGAGGAAAAAATATATCTCTATGCTTGTATGTCATGTGTGCATGCCAATGCTATGTATCTCAAAGATGACTCATGTACTCACACTCTCAGAGTACTCAATCTCATTGTCTCACACTTTTCACTCATCATGCTCAACCACTCGATTCTGTATATGGCCCATAAGGCCTAGGGAAGATCCATCCCGGAATATATACATCATTGGCCATCAGTCACTAAGTACCAAGGAAGGCCAATCTGGCGCCATGGAGAAGATCCATCTCCAGGTATATAAATGCTTCGAACAAGATTCATGTCCAAGGAAGATCCATCCCTCAATATAATCAACCGCACTCACTAGGAGTGTGCAGATTTCGGAGGGGCTCTTACAGCCCAAGCGCTATCATAAGCCAGATCCAGGCATAAATTAATATATCATGTTGCGGCGTGCATCCCGATCCCATAACTGTCACTCATAATCAGGCTCTCGGCGTCACTCAGTCATCAATCTCTCCAATCTCACTCACGGGCTCACAATGTCATGAAACTAGCCCGACAACAATGATATAAATGCGTGAATATGACCGAGTACGAAATATTAATAAAATCAGTGAGATGACAGTAAGAAACGACCACTATGGGTCCAAACAATATCGGTATAAAGCCTAAACATGATATTAGCATGATTGACAATTCAATTACTTTATCACATGGTGAAAATACGGATATCAATAAAATAGGGCCACTATTCAGTGCCATGGAAACAACAGAGTCCCAATTCACATGTGCACGCCCACACTCCCGTTACCTAGCATGTGAGTCACCTCAACACAAATTACATAACACGTATTTCAGGGTTTTATACCCTCAGCTCCAAGATTAGAAGAGTTACTTATCTCGAACAAGTCAATACCAATGCCGAGCAAGCCAAGTGATGCTCTAAAGATATCATCCCGTGCGGTCCGACCTTCGAACGGCTCGAAACTAACCAAAAACAACTCAAATGCATCAAATAATGCTAAAGGAACCAATCCCGATCGAAAAGGTTCAAATCTTGAATAAAAAGTCCAAAATCGGCCAAAAGCCCAACCAGGGCCCGCACCTCGAAACCTGACAAAATTTATAAAATCCAACAACACACTCAATTACGAGTCCAACCATACTAGTTTCACTCAAATCTGACTCCAATTCAATGTTCAAAACTCAAAAATTCATATTATGAAACTTTAGGCCAAAACCCCCAATTTCCTCTATAAAATCCACAATCCAATTACCAAAAACAAAGGGAGATTCGTGATATAAGATAAAAAAAAATGAGTAGAGAATACTTACCCCAGTCCACAAGATGAAAATTACTCTAAGAATCGCCTCAATCCGAGCTTGGAGATGTTAAAATGAAGCCAAAATCGCGAACCCTTGTATTTATCATTCTGCCCAGCACTTTCGCACCTGCGGCACATTAGCCGCTTCTATGGTGTCGCATTTGCGACCAAAAACATGCTTCTGCGGAGAAGCACTGGAGGTCTGCCTTCGCACCTGCGATAAAATATCCGCATCTGCGCATTCGCAGGTGCACGCCAACTTGTCGCTTCTGCGCTTCCAATCCGCTTATGCGCTTCAACTCACATCATCTGCACCTTCGCAGATGCAAAGAAATCTCCGCTTCTGCAAAACCCTGCTCCCAGGAATATTTCCGCTCCTGCGACCCCTTCGTCGCTTCTGCGACCCTTGCACCTGCGCAAACCAGCCGCAGGTGCGGTCACACCAGAACCAGCAATCTTAGCAAAACTCCAAAATACAATGAAATGATCTGAACCTCGTCTAAAACTCACCCAAGCCTCTCGGGACCCCATCCGAATATACCAACAAGTTCCATAACACAATACGGACCTACTCGAGACATCAAAACACACATAACAATATCAAAACGACGAATCACGCCTCAAATCAAAATCTATGAACTTTGAACTTTCAAATTCAATAACTTGTGCCGAAACATAGCAAATCAATCCGGAATGACTTAAAATTTTGTGCACAAGTCCCAAATAAATAATGAAGCTATTCTAATTCCCAGAATTACAATCCGAATCTGATATCAAAAAGTTCACTCCCGGTCAAACTTTTCAAAATTTCAACTTTCGCCATTTCGAGTCAAATTCAACTGCGGACCTCCGAATCACAATCCGGACGCGCTCCTCAGTCCAAAATCACCCAACAGAGCTAATGGAACAATCAGAACTCCGTTACGGGTTCAAATTCATAAAAAGTCAAACTTGATCAACTCTCCAAATTTAAAGTTTCTAGCTAAGAATCATTCTTTCAAATCAATTCTGAATAACCTGAAAATCAAAACCGACGATTCACATAAGTCATGTTATATCATACGGAGCTATTCATGCCCTCAAATAACCGAGCGAAGTATAAATGCTCAAAACGACCGGTCGGATCGTTACAGATTTTATGGCTTATATGATAATCTCTAAATGATTTAAATCACTTAAAGCATATAGAATTCTTGGTCATGAAATACTACACCCTAAGTGCAATATGTGCACATTTGTATCTTGTTATAACTATAAGCATGATAATGTGATAGCGAAAAATTTTTACCCATGTGAAGATATTGAAAAGGCCATTCCACGACATTACATATCTATCAGGAATGATGATTTCAAGGTGAAACAAATTCGTTCAAGTTAATATGACTGATTTGTTTATCAAATCTTTACCAACAATCTTTTGAAGATGGTGCACAAGATTGAAATGCGAAGGCTCAAATATTTGAATTGATGCTCTCATCTGGGGGAGTTAATATGTGTTGTACTCTTTTTTCCTTACAAGATTTTGTCCCACTTATTTTTTCTTACAAGGTTTTTAACGAGGCAACCAAAAGGTGTATTGTTAGATATGTATACTCTTTTTCCTTTACTAAAATTTTTTTCCACTGGGTTTTATTTAGTTAAGGTTTTAACGAGGCACATTATCTGTTGAATAGACATTCAAGGGGAATGTTATAAATAGAATTGTATTAAAGGTGAGTGTCTATATTTTAGAGAGATTTTAGGGTTTGTTACTTGGTGTCTAAGTCACTTTCCCCTATAAATAGAGAGGTTTATTTCATTGTAATTCATCCCAAATTAATAAGGATTCTCTCTCTACTTTTCTCTACAATATTCTTCTTCTTTTATTGTTTTATAATATTTAGTTTTTAATTCTAATTAAGTATTTGTAGTCTTACACAACTTTTCTTAAATATTTTTTAAAGAGTTCAATGAGGCTGAAATCAAATTAAATGGAGTAGTATATTCTATACTACGTGCACATACATACATTGCTACGAAGAAATTAGGAATGCCGTTTTTGTTTTTTTAATTTGGTCGTTTAATTATGAGCACGCTTACAAACATAACAAAATACAAATATTGATTACAAAAAAGTTTTAAAAATATATTTAAAAATTATTTTGTTAATATAAAAAATTATAATTTTCTTTTTGAATCAAATTAGACTAACTTTTAAAACGTCCAAATTAAAATATAAAAACTGATTATACAGATACAAGAAAACTAACATACTAAATCCGTGAGAATTAATTGAAAAAATAAACTCCAATTCTGATTTTTACATGAATTTCATAATTTTTACTTCTTCTAGAATAGTATTTACGTCTTATGTAGGTTGGATGACGTCCTATTTATATCTTTTTAGAATTAACATAAGAATATATAGCTTTTTCAAAATAAAAATATAATAATTCTAAATTTTCAAAGTTATATGATCTTGTTAAACGTAAAAAGGATGCATAAATTGTAAAATTATAGTAATAAAATTATAAATATTAAATAAATTGTATGTTAACTATAGTGACTGAGATGACTGAGAACTCCTGTCGGACAAAGTTTCTTCTTTTATTGAGTTGGCAAAATAGAATCAAGAATCATCAATTTAGGAACTTAAAATTTTTTCTTTGGCATATATTTCATTATTCAATTAGAAATTTAATATAATTTTTAAAAATTTGTACTCATTGAGATAAAACTACACGCGCGTATCCTTAGACTAGTACACTAATGGTCTGTTTGATTCAGAACAATTGTATTCTGAGATTCTTTTGAAATTATAATCTCATATGCTATATTGGATCAATAATACCAAATGTTTTGTATCAAATTTATATCGAAATTAGCTAATACTAATAATGAAATATAAGATAAAAGTTATCCTACATTTTATGTCGAAATTAATATCCTAATTACCATAATCTACAATATATTAAAAGTAAGAACCCCTTAATTAAAAAGTTAAATTACAATATTACCCTTCTTATTTATATAAATATCTCATTTAAAAAAAATAACGCTTAGGAACAACCCAAATCAAAAGATGCTACAAAAGTATCTCTGCAATGAAGCATCCGAAAAGGAAAATGGCGTCAAAAGTTCAAGAAGAAATCACTCCAATTGTAATTTCATATTGATGAATTAAAACAATTGGCGGAGAACTTAACAACAAGTTCTCGTGTACCCAACGAAATATAATCTAAGACAAATATATAATCTAACACATTCATAGGTACAACAACAATAACTCAATATAATCTCACTCGCAGACCTTACCCCTACCCTGGCTGTTTCCGATAGATTCCCGGCTCCCTCCCTCCAAGAACTCCCCATATTGCTCTTGGGGTAACTCGAACTCACAACCTCTTGGTTAGAAGTGGAGGGTGCTCACCACTAAAGCAACCCCTCTTGTCAATACATTCATAGGTAAATGAATTGAAATCCAATTGTATAAGAGTTTATAATGACAAAACCAAATATAAGTAAAAGCATTTCGAATCTCTTTGTAGTTTTATAATGACAGTGTTAGCAAATAATCTTTACTGTTGCAATTAATTTCGATGATAACTATAAATTTAATGACTTGGCATTTTCTAATTACTGTAGACGGAAAATGAGGGAGAAAACAAAAAAGTGAGAAATAAATAAATTTGTTGGTCTAAAAGAAGTACCACGTAATCTAATGGTCCAATTTTTTTTTGACTCCCTAATGAATTTTTACTGATTTACTAATCGTGAATTTTCAAACATCTCACGAGATTGGCATATAAATTAAATTAAAAATACATTTATAAACTCTTTAAATTTTAAAAAAATAAAATGCCAAAAGACAGTAACTATTGATTTATGCTGTAATTAATTTACGCTAAGCCAGCACACCATCTTAAAAAGAAAGAAAAGAAAAGAGAAGGCCAAACGTCATGAAAAGAAATTATAGGAGACTTAGAAAAGTTTGAAACCGTAAAAGAGCTCATAAATGGATATGTTAAATTTTCTAACAGAAAAAAATGAAAAAAGAAGAGCAAAATGAAGACAGAACTAAGATAATATCTCTCTTATTTATTTTCTAAATTAATATAGTACTATAGTAGTTTTATACATTTCTCAATGTACTAAAATCAATTGTATTCTCAAGCTTCAAATTCAAAGTTACATAAAAGCAAAAGTTAAAGAAAAATTAAGATAACAATTCTGCATATTTCTTAATGTTCAAAAGCCGATTCTGTTCTCAATCTCAAGTGCACAATGTATTACATTGTTATGTCATAAACTAAATTTCCTCTACCAACTCATATTATCCAAAGCATGTTGATTTTAGAAATTCAGGTACGAGAATTAAATTTCACCCCGTTTACTCCTTTTGATGCTATCCAAACTCATATGTGCTAAAATAAATCATGTCCACGAAAGCAAAATTAAGCAATGAAGAATTTCTATAGCAAAAGAGAAAACTCAATAAGAAAACGAATACGGAGATTCCTTTCCACTGTGACAGAATTTCTGTTTGTCGGGAAGTTCGCGCCTCCAAAATGTATAAGATCTGGTTCGACCAAATAAGACGGCGGAGATTGACGAATAAGAGAATCGGTTATGTCATATGTGAACCAATGTTTATAATTCAAGTATATGCATTGAATTGTAGGCATATTTAAAAAATTGTGAAAATGTTTACAAAGAAGTTTTGACCGTTTATAAATGTGATTCGTTTCCCGATTTAAGAAATGAAGAGTCACAAACTTTCGGGATCCGTCACTATAATAACCGTTGCATTCCTTCTTGGATTTTTTAGTTGTAAAACGCAGTTTTTTAACAGTGAAAAAAGAAGAAAAAGGCAACAAAAAAAAAAAACTACAACAACTTAGTGTAATCTCACGAGTGAGGGTAGGGTGTACGCAGCCTTACCCCCACCCTGAAAGGGCAAAGAGATTGTTTCCGATAGACCATCGGCTAAAGAAGGTGAAAGAAGTACTGATATCAAGTAATAGCAAGAAAATATAATTAGAAAACTAAATCGAAGATAGCAACAAGGAATATGAAAGAGGTACCGATAACAAGTAATAGCATGACAATATCTTTAAAAAACTAAATCTAAGGTAGCAAACGAAAATATGAACGAAAGGCTGCTAGCAAACTATGGAAGTACCGATGGCAAGTAATATCAGAACAAGAAATGCAATAATAGTAAACTAAAGATAAAAGGATACCATACTAACACTAATACTATCGAACTAGGGAAGACAAAGGGAAACGCATGACTAACTACTAACCTTCTACCCTAATCTTCAATCTTCACACCCTTCTATCTAGGGTTATGTCCTCGGTTAGCTCAAGCTGCGCCATGTCCCGCCTGATCACCTCTCTCCAAGACTTCTTTGGCCTACCTCTACCTCTCCTCTTACCCCCCAAGGCCAACCTCTCACACTTCCTGACTGGGGCATCTGTGTTTCTCCTCTTAACATGTGCGAACCATCTCAACCTCGCCTCACGCATCTTTTCCTCCACAGGGGCCACTCCCACCTTGTCCCGAATAACTTCATTCCTAATTCTATCCAACCTAGTATGCCCACACATCCATCTCAACATCCTCATTTCAGCTACTTTCATCTGCTGGACATGGGAGTTCTTCACTGGCCAATACTCTGTCCCATACAACATAGTCGGCCTAACCACTACCTTGTAGAACTTACCCTTAAATCTCAACGACACATTCTTATCGCACAAGACACTGAAAGCGAGCCTCTACTTCACTCACCCTGCTCCAATACGGTGTGTGATATCCTCATCTATCTCCCCATCCTTCTGAATTATAGATCCCAGATACTTGAAACTCCCTCTCATGGGAATGACTTGCGTATCAAGCCTCACATCCCTGTCCGCCTCCTAGGTAATACCGTTGAACTTGCACTCCAAGTATTTTGTCTTGGTCCTGCTCAATTTGAAACCCCTAGACTCCAGAGTATGTCTCCAGACCTCCAGCCTCTCGTTAACACCACCTCGCACCTCATCAATCAGGACTATGTGATCTGCAAATAACAAGCACCAAGGCACTTCCCCTTGAATATGTCGCGTCAATGCATCCATTGCCAAGGAAAATAAAAACGGGCTAAGTGTTGATCCCTGATGCAACCCCATCTCAACCGAAAAGTATCCAGAGTCTCCTCCTGCTGTCCTCACCCGTATCTTAGCTCCATCATACATGTCATGAATCAATCTAATATACGCTACATGCACTCTTTTGGCCTCCAAACATCTCTATATAACCTCTCTCGAGACTTTGTCATAGGCCTTCTCTAGGTCAATGAACACCATATGTAAGTATTTCTCCATCGCCCTATATTGCTCCACCAATCTTCTCACAATGTGAATGACCTCAGTAGTCGACCATCCTGGCATGAAACCAAACTGGTTCTCGAAAATTGATACACTCCTCCTCATCCCTCCGTTCGATCACCCTCTCACACACTTTCATCGTATGGCTTAACAACTTGATACCCCTATAGTTGTTGCAGTTTTGGGCATCCCCTTTGTTCTTGTACAACGGAATCATCGTACTCCGCCTCCACTCTTCATGTATCCTATTCGTCTTAAAAATAACGTTAAAGAACCTAGTAAGTCAGTACAAGCCCGCCTTACCCATGCTCTTCCAAAAGTCCACCGAGATCTCGTCCGGCCCAGTCGCTCTACCCCTACTCATCACGTGCATAGCCCTTACAACCTCCCTCACTCGTATGCGTCTACATTACCCAAAATTTCGATGTCGCTCCGAGTACTCCAACTCCCCCAGCACAATGCTCATATCTCCCTTTTTATTCAAGAGTTTATGGAAGTAAGACTTCCATCTCTGTCCCCTCCAATAAAACTCAACCCTCATCGTCTTTTATGCAACTCACTTAGTTCAGATCCCGGGCCTTCCGCTCCCTCACCTTCACCAGCCTGACAACTTCTTGTCCCTGCCTTTATCTCTAATTTTTTAATATAACGACTAAACGTCGCGATCTTAGCCGCAGTAACCGCCAATTTCGCCTTCCTTTTGCACTCATTTATATTATATTAATATATAGATAGATTGGTCCCGGTAAGTGATCCCTGATTTATAGTCCTTTATCTTAATGTTTTCTCTTTATTCATTTTAGATAGCAATGATTATGGGATAAATAATTCGAATAGTAGCCAAGATTTGTAAATTCACCGACCAATGGTAAATTAAAATCCATGACGCAAAACAACAGTAAGAATTAAGGCTTTTCTCCTCAACAAGGTTGTCTAATGGGAATTTTATTTTCTTCTATGTTTTTGTCAATAGTAATGCATTAGACCAAATGCATTTCATGGCCTTGTCCAGCAACCGTTCTTGTAAAAGATTGCACAAAATTTTGTGCCAAGACACACTCTGCAACAATTCCTCTGTTGTATGAACAAACAACGCACACTATTGACTATACCACAAAACACAAGACACTAATTCTTCTTCACATATAATACATATTAGATACATATACATATATAGGATCTGGAATACAAGAAGGGAATAAGTGTCGGGGAATTATAATGAATATTATGTCATAAACTAAATTTTCTCTACCAACTCATATTATCTAAAGCATGTTGATTTTAAAAATTCAGGTACGAGAAGTAAATCTCACCCAGTTTACTTCTTTTGATGCTATTCAAACTCATATGTGCTAAAATAAATCATGTCCACGAAAGCAAAATTAAGCAATGAAGAATTTTTATAGCAAAAGAGAAAACTCAATAAGAAAACGAATACGGAGATTCCTTTCCACTGTGACAGAATTTCTGTTTGTCGGGAAGTTCGCGCCTCCAAAATGTATTAGATCTGGTTCGACCAAATAAAACGGCGGAGATTGGCGAATAAGAGAATCGGTTATGTCATATGTGAACCAATGTTTATGATTCAAGTATATGCATTGAATTGTAGGCATATTTAAAAAATTGTGAAAATGTTTACAAAGAAGTTTTGACTGTTTATAAATGTGATTCGTTTTCCGACTTAAGAAATAAAGAGTCACAAAGTTTCGGGATCCGTCACTATAATAACCGTTGCATTCCTTCTTGGATTTTTTAGTTGTAAAACACAGTTTTTTAACAGTGAAAAAAGAAGAAAAAGGCAAAAAAAACTACAACAACCTAGTGTAATACGAGGGTAGGGTGTACGCAGCCTTACTCCCACCCTGAAACGGCAAAAAGACTATTTTCGATAGACCATCGACTAAAGAAGGTGAAAGAAGTCATGATATCAAGTAATAGCAAGATAATATAATTAGAAAAGTAAATCGAAGATAACAACATAGAATATGAAAGAGGTGCCAATAACAAGTAATAACAAGACAATATATTTAGAAAACTAAATCCAAGGTAGCAAACGAGAATATGAATAAAATATTGCTAGCAAATTACGAAAGTACCGATGACAAGTAATAACAGAACAAGAAATGCGATAATAGCAAACTAAGGATAAAAGGGAACCGTACTAATACTAATACTATCGAACTAGGGAAGACAGAGGGAAACACACGACTACCTACTAATCTTCTACCCTAATTTTAAGCCTCCACACCCTTCTATCTAGGGTCATGTCCTCGGTTAACTCAAGCTGAGCCATGTCCCGCTTGATCACCTTTTCCCAAGACTTTTTTGGCCTACCTCTACCTCTTCTCTTACCTCCCAAGGCCAACCTCTCACACCTGCTGATTGGGCATCTGTGCTTCTCCTCTTAACATGCCCGAACCATCTCAGCCTCGCTTCATGCATCTTTTTCTCCACAGGGGCCACTTCTACCTTATCCCGAATAACTTTATTCCTAATTCTATCCAACCTAGTATGCCCACACATCTATCTCAACATTCTCATTTCAGCTACTTTCATCTGTTGGATATGGGAGTTCTTGACTGGTCAACACTCTGCCCCATACAACATAGTCGGCCTAACCACTACCTTATAGAACTTACCTTTAAGTCTCAACGGCACATTCTTATCCCACAAGACAGCGAAATCGAGCCTCCACTTCACCTACCTTTGTCCGATACGGTATGTGACATCTTCATTTATCTCCCTATCCTTCCGAATTATAGACCCCAGGTACTTGAAACTCTCTTTCATGGGAATTACTTGCGTATCAAGTCTCACATCCCCGTCCGCCTCCTGGGTAACACCGTTGAACTTGCATTCCAAGTATTCTGTCTTGGTCTTGCTCAACTTGAAACTCTTAGACTCCAGATTATAGCTCCAAACCTCCAACCTCTTGTTAACACTACCTCGCGTCTCATCAATCAGGACTATGTCATCCGCAAATAACAAGCGCCAGGGCACCTCCCTTTGAATGTGTCGCGTCAATGCATCCATTTTCAAGAAAAATAAAAACGGGCTAAGTGATAATCCATGGAGCAACCCCATATGCATAATCACTCTAATATACGTTACAAGCACTACTTTAGCCTCTAAACATCTCCATAGAACCTCTCTAAGGATTTCTCTAAATCAATGAACACCATATGCAAGTCTTTCTTCATCGCGGTATACTGCTCCACCAATCTTCTCACAATGTGAATGGCCTCAGTAGTCGACCGTCCCGACATGAAACTAAACTGGTTCTAGGAAATGGACACACTCTTCCTCTTCCTCACTTCGATCACCTTCTCCACACTTTCATCGTATGGCTTAACAACTTGATATCCCTACAATTGTTACAATTTTGGACACCCCGTTGTTATTGTACAACGGAATCATTGTACTCCGCCTCCACTTTTCAGGCATCCTATTCATCCTAAAAATAACGTTAAACAACCTAGTACGCCATTCCAAAACCGCCTTACCCACACTCTTCCAAAATTCGATCGGGATCTCGTCCAGCCCGGTCGCTCTACTCCTACTCATCCTGCTTATAGCCCCTATAA
>AWOL01S0005256.1:31179-92868 GCA_000715115.1 Nicotiana otophora
TATATATATATATATATATGAATGTTTTGTTTGAAACCGTCTGGGCTGACCAAATCATGAGTAAGATGCTCTTTTCTCTTTTTATATGATATGAGAGCAACCAAAGGCCTTGAGTTTGAGTCTCACCACTACCCACGAACCAACCAAGAAAAAGAGTAAACCATTTCGTGATGGGACATTTTGTAGACCTAAAATTAAAGAAAATACGAATGTTTCATCTCTAATAGCTGTGAGAGGGTGGTTACAAGTTGGTCAGGTATGATTTGTAATTATAAAACAGTATTGTGTGTAATTTTTCATACAATATTGAAATTGATTGTTGTGCTTTTTGAAATTCATATTTTCCTTAAAAAAGCGATTGTCGTGCTTGCAGCAATTAATCAATGTGAAGTGAGGGGTTTTCGCATTGTGTGAATGAAGCGAAGCAACTTTGAAGAAGCGCGTGCTTCGGACAGTAAGGCATAAAGCCATCAAAAACGTTTCTTCTTTGAATTTGACTGTGAAATTAATAAGGAGAAAAAGAAGATATAGAAAATAAGAACTTTAGTTATCTGAATTCTAGTATTCCTCTTCAGTCGAGAGAGAACTTTTTTAACCACCCAAATGAAGAAGCTAAATGAGATTGGGGCTAGTGTCCTATTGGTGTCCAATAGGATGAGTGTGGGAATCAAACCGTATCAATAAAAGCAAACTGATGGTAGTGTCAAAAGCATTTGCGCTTGGTATTCGGGTGATTTTAGATAGGGTGTAATCTAGCCGAGTTGAACTAAGCTCTGGTTGTTCAAGATTTCTTCCTAGTTTTTTTAATTGTAAACCTACCATATGTAGCTAGAATTTACTGGATTTGAGTGCACCTACAATATGTAGCCTATAACTCGTTTGTTCTCCATACTCATTGGTGTTGGGATAGGCTTGCAGATGAGTCAGTTAATTCCTTGAAGCTTTTTTAGGCACAAAATTCTTATGCATGAGCTAGATACATGCTGTACATTCACAGTCTTCTAAGTTTGCTAAATCATTTACTCATCCTACCACACCTGTCCCTTTATGTGACAAAAATTTTAACCTCATTTTGGTGGAGGGTGATTACTTAACTTAATCTTCAAAACAACTTTGGCTTGAAGTTGTTTCTAATTGTGCTTTTGGCATGACACGAGGTGACAATTGGCAGAGTATTATCTATTCCCCTTGTTCGAATAAGTTGACTTATGAAAAATTTCTTATCTTTGGTTAAAGTTTCTCAAGCATCTTTTGATGGAAAAAGTATGCTTGTTTTGGCATTTTTATGTAATTTCTGATTTTCAGTTGTAAAGAGGAAATGAGTCAAGTGGTTTGAATTTCACTTTGAATATTGAGTAAATTTGACCATGAAATGGGATAATCAAACTGGAGAGTTGGTGCTAGTACACTGTACACATGGATCATATTAGGTCATTATTAACGTGCTTGATGTTTCTATTGGTCAGATGTAATTTAATTGCGAAGAAGCTGTAATGACTGGTTACTATTGTTCTGTAGATTGTAAAATCATGGGTGAAACAATTGACTCACCAGAGAGGCTACACTGATCAAATGGTGGAGGATGCAAATGCTATCATATTCACTTTCGGTTCTTATCGGCTAGGAGTAAGTCATGTTTCAGCACTTGATATTTTCAGTATTTTTGCTCTTTGTGAATTAACTTAATTATTTGCTTATTAATGCATTGTTCATAAACTATATGAAAGTAACCTGCTTTAAAGCCAAGGGTTCTTGAGGGTTGGGATAATAGGGTGATTGGGAATAAAAATGAACGTATCTAGGTGCTAGGTGCTAAAGTTGCAGCTAGTAGGTCTTTCTTTGGTTTCAGTTCCAGGTTTTTCCACATGAGCATTAGAAATCAGATGTTTGGCATCTTGTTAAGTAGTTATTGGACTAGAAATAGATTCATGTATCTAAAGAAATGCAATCACAATATGTATGTTATTCCGATAGTATGCCGAAGTTCTATATTTATTGTTTTTATTACCTGAATGGCCTGTGGGTCACTATTTCATTGTTGATGGTCACAACATCGTATGCTTTATAGCTGATAATTTGTTTTGTATGTTTTCAGGTTCATGGGCCTGGAGCTGACATAGACACATTGTGTGTTGGTCCCTCTTATGTCAACCGTGATGTGAGTCCCATGTACTGGTCAAAACTTTTCTCCGTCTGATGATTCATCATAATCATTCATGATAGTTGTTCTCCTTTTGTTTTCTCTGCAGGAAGATTTCTTTATCATTCTGCATGATATTTTGGCTGAAAAGGAAGAAGTTAGTGAACTTCAACCAGTTCCTGATGCTCATGTCCCAGTTATGAAATTCAAATTTCAAGGAATATCTGTTGATCTCCTTTATGCAAGTATATCTCTCTTAGTTGTCCCTGAAGTAAGTTGGAACATTCTTCTGTTGGATTATATCCTTTATTTAGTAGATTTTCCTTATGTTGAAAAGCTTTAGAATTTAAAGGTCGTTAATGTAGTATCTAATTCATGGAGAATTAGTCCTTATAGTTTCAGTTGATCAATGTGGATGTATAGCAGCTTCTTCATTACTGTCTTATTTAAATGTGTACTTTGTCTGCCTTGTTTCATGTCCTTCCGAACATTAGAGGTATTCATTCATGTTGTAGTTGAATATTGTTACTTGAGAGTTTGATGTGCTGTGAATTGCATTTAACTCGGACTTGTAATTCGTATGTTAACAGGATTTAGATATCTCAGATCGATCTGTACTCTACAGTGTGGATGAGCCAACTGTTCGAAGTCTCAATGGGTGCCGGGTTGCTGATCAAATATTGAAACTAGTACCTAATGCTGAGGTAATCCTACTTTTTCCTCGTATTATGGTGTCTTTAAATTACCATTGAATTTCCATGTTTTTTTCAAAATTTGGTAGCACTTCCGCACGACTCTTAGATGTCTCAAGTTTTGGGCAAAAAGGCGTGGTGTTTATTCCAATGTGAGTTCTTATTCCTTCAACCCCCTCACTGGTTTGTCTATAGTATTCATAAGCTGGTCAGTTAGTGAACATGATTTTCTGCTTTCTCCTTGTGCACCCTTTTATTCAGGTTACCGGATTTCTCGGTGGTGTCAATTGGGCTCTTTTGGTTGCTCGCATTTGCCAGTTTTATCCTAATGCCGTCCCCAGTATGCTTGTTTCTAGGTTCTTCAGAGTTTATACACAATGGCGTTGGCCAAATCCAGTGATGCTATGCCCAATTGAAGAGGATGAACTTGGTTTTCTTGTTTGGGATCCTCGCAAGAATCCAAAAGACCGAACTCATCATATGCCAATTATAACTCCTGCTTACCCTTGCATGAACTCCAGCTATAATGTTTCGCCAAGTACTCTTCGAGTAATGATGGACCAATTTCAGTTTGGTAACAAGATTTGTGAGGTATGGCTTAAAATTCAGTGTTGTTTTCTTCTGTTTTCACTGTATTGACTCATTTTGATTGGTAGTCTTGCATTTTTTACTTGGTTCTTTCATCCAGGAGATAGAGTTGAATAAAGCACAGTGGGCTGCGCTTTTTGAGCATTATCTTTTCTTTGAGGTGTACAAAAACTATCTGCAGGTTGACATTGTAGCGGCAGATAGTGATGATTTGCTAGCTTGGAGAGGCTGGGTGGAATCCCGGCTTAGACAACTAACACTAAAGGTGAGAATTGTAAGCACTAAAGGGAAAAGAAAGAACTTTGGGAGGTTAAAATCGAATTCAGTTGTTGGGATAATGATATTTTGTTTTCTTTGGTTTATTATGTCGATGAGAATTGTAAGCACTAAAGGGGAAAAGAAGGAATTCTGGAGGGAAATTTTTTAATTCAATTGTCGTGATTCTAGCGCTGGAACTCATGCTTTTTCTTTGATGCATTTCAGATCGAGCGTGACACAAATGGGATGTTGCAGTGCCATCCGTATCCTAATGAATTTGTAGACTTGTCTAAGCCATGTCCACATTGTGCTTTTTTTATGGGCTTGCAGAGGAAACAGGGTGTAAAAGTGCAAGAAGGACAGCAGTTTGATATTCGTGGCACAGTTGATGAGTTTAAGCAAGACGTAAGCATGTACACTTATTGGAGACCAGGCATGGATATCTATGTATCTCATGTTCGGAGGAAGCAAATTCCTCCATTTGTCTTTCCAGATGGGTATAAGAGACCACGTCAATCTAGGAATACAAGTCATAGTACTCCTGAGAAAGTTGCTAGAGGCTGCATGTCTCCTGAAGAAAGGCATCCGAAGAGGAAGCAGGAAGCTGAAACAGTTGGTGTAAATTGGGGAAAACTAGGGAAACGTGCTTCTATCAGTCCGCAAAGGATAGGGTCTGTTTCTCCTCTAGGTGGTTCTAGTAGGTCTGATGGATCATCACAAATAATCATTTCTGACGAGTCACAGAAGGAGCTCGAAAGTTCTTGCCTACGGGACAGTTCTGATGATAATTCATTACATAGGTGCAGCAGAAACGATGCCTCTCTGAGTGACAGTTCCATTTGTGCACCTGATAGTTTAAATTATACAATGTCAAGGAACTCCACTTTATCCGGACTTCCCAGAGAAGTTGATTTAGATAGTTCTAACACAAAATCCTTCCCAAGCCAGGAGATGCGTAGTCCGTTCCAAGACATTTGCACTAGAAATGTCCAAACTTTTCAGGTGTTGCAGAATGATGAGCAGGGGGAGATTTTGGGATCACTTCATCAGGATAATACTGGGCAGCTCAATGAACCAGGTGTTCAGACTGGTTGCGCAGAAAGAGGTGAAAGAGTGCATGTATCAAATTCCAACATTCAGAACCTCACTTGCGAGGTGAGTCTCTCTGTTTGCGTGTTTCGGCTCTTGAATTGTAGCTGATGGCAGTGATTTATGGAAGTGTTGAAGATAGTGAGAGCTAAGAGTCCTTTCAGGGTGATATAAGCTTGGCTGACCGGATTTCACAACTAGGGGATGGATGTTTAAGTGGGAATGGAGTCTTGGGTAATGGCTTGGCCGAGAAGTCACAGGTGGAGTGCAGAAGTCTCTGGTCTAATTTTTACCAATTTTTCATCAAAGCTATACTGCATATATGAGTTTCTGTTATTACTGTTCACATGCATATTTTCCAGTGTTCAATTTCATTTTCTTTTTGTTAGGGTTATTATGACTATTGAAGAGCTGGTCATATCATCAGCTGTGTAGTGGAAAATTCATGAAGTTGGGTTCTTTGATTGTGAGCATGTCGAGACTATTCCAATCTTGAAAATACAAGAGCTGGAGAATATGTCATGATCTTGGATTTATGATTGGACTATACTCGGCTCCTCGAAAAGCAATTTTTTATTTATTTTCCCTTCCTTTGTTTTTGAAAAATCATTAATTAAATTTGATGGTTTTACGCACGTGTCTCTGACCAATACATGCTGGTGTGTTCTGCTAACTTCCTACTTCCCTAATTAGCTATGAAACATGTATATGGTGTGCTAAGAACTGCTCTGCATCTGGCTTTATATTTAGTATATTTTCAGGATGGAGAACTTACTCATTGTTTGTCGTTTTCTGTTTTCTAGCCAAACCATTCTCTCTCAAGGGCAATGGAATCGCAGGATGGGGCAAGCTCAGAGGCTGTGCAGGAGCCTGCAATAAGGCATGTGTTTCTGTGGCCCTGTGTTTTACGATTTGATAGGCTATGTTATCTTTATGCTTTCTTGCTTTGTTCCTGTCGTGGTTTCTTTCTAGTAGGTTGAGTCTGGAATCAACAGCTTGAATTTGGGTAGGCGTTCCAAAGATTGGCGTGTTCCAGAGCTAGTGCGTTTTTGAAAATGCTTGCTCGGAAGATGGTTGGTGAGGTGTTTGGATTAGTTCAAGCTCACATTTTAATGTGAGAAGAGGTTGCAGATTATGGTGTGTGGATTTGTCTTCAGGCCCACTTTGAAGTTGGATGAAGATGTGAATCTGTGTCTTTCTAACCCCCCCTCCCCTAAAAAAAACCAAAAAAAAAAAGAAAAAAGAAAAAAGGAGGAAAACGGAAAAAAGAAAAAAACAGGAGCCGTGCCTGCAGTGAATCTCCAGTTGAAGCTAAACCAGTGTCCTGCTTATTGCTGCAGTCAAGAGCCAGCATCGAGAAGAGACCGCTGTATACATTGTGGTTGTAGTCTGCTTCATTTGTTGAAAACCAAAATAGCTTGTGGATGTTTAAAAGGGTAAAAAGAAAGTGTAAAACAGGATAGTGGCTACTTTTTTCTATTTTGAGGGTCTAGAAAAGACTTATTTCCTTATATTGTGATGTAGGAAACCTTAGTCTTCGTAGGTGGTCCTTCTTTGTTTAAAATTTTTATTAACTGACAAGATTATAGTAAAAATCTGGTATCTTTGTAGTTACTGTCCTCCACTCATAGTCTCATATTAACAGGCGATGGGAATTTTCTCTTTCCAGTCACAGTAGTAAATTTCTGTGATATATCCAGGAATGAAATATTCTTGTTTTTAGTAAAATAGGATTCTTTTCCTCTTTCGATTTTTACTTATGTCCAATGATGAGTATATCTTTGAGAGCTTCTGTCTATATCGTAATGTTTCTTAGGATTTGCTCGCGTATAACATGATTAAAGTGTTAGTTATAACGTACCACTTCAATGCCCTGACTCTGCAACTGAAAAAGTGGGGCGATCTGTGAACTTGATTGATCTGCTTCAAAAGAAACTACATACTCAAAAATTAATGTTACTCAGTGGCACTATAGTCTACAGAGTCTTAGAATCAGTTTACTCGGATTATATTGGCATTTTCGACTACTTGCAATTTTCCACTTTCTGATTATCTCCATTACTAGCAAAAGTTAAATGATGCATTTCATTCAACTTGCAAAAATACACTAAGAAAAACATTATTATAGTGTTTTCTATCCTTAACTTACAACATGCTCAAACTTGTACTTAGTGGCACTATTCTATAGACCTATATTCTATTGTTGTTACAAAGACTCAGATTATGAGACTATCTGTAATATTAGAGTGTGGAGATTATTAGACCATCATCACTATCATCTATTACCTTATTAGAATTAATACGCTTGTAACTTGCAATGTACTTTTCGCTGTTGTTGCCAAGGAGGGGTGCAACATCATACTCTTTATCTGGTGATTTTCCAGCGGAATCCCTGAAGTTCTTGCATCGATGAAGTATCTGCAAAACCTCTTTCATGGTAGGCCTACTTGAAGGTAAGTTGCTCGTGCATATAAGCCCGAGTCTGAACACAGTTTTCATTTCTTCCAAGTAACATGCTTCCTTGATCTCTGAATCTAACATATTATCGATGGCATTGTTCCCTTCTCCGTGCTGCTTCCATGCCCATTCTGCTAGGCTCATATGCTCTTCCCCGAAATTTGGTTGTCTTCCTGTCACTAGCTCCAATAGCACCACCCCGAAGCTATAGATATCGATCTTCTCATTCACTTTCGTTGTATAAGCATACTCTGTAACCAAACAAAACAAATTCATCGTTAGTCGTACTTTTGATAATGAAAGAAATTGACCCAAAGCTTGGATTTTGCTTTTACCTGGAGCAATATAACCAAATGAACCAGCAACAGCAGACATGGTGTGAAGCTCTTCTTTCTTATCTAAGAGCTTAGCCAAGCCAAAATCAGCAATTTTTGCCTTGAATTCAGAATCCAACAAGATATTGCTGGATTTCACATCGCGATGAAGGATTGGTGGAGTGCAATCATGGTGCATGTAACAAAGTCCTTGAGCAGATCCAATGGCAATCTCCAATCTTGTTGGCCAATCCATGACTTTATTATTCAATGAACTTCTCTTCTTTCCATGAAGCCATCTATCAAGACTGTGATTTACCATGTACTCATAGACGAGCAACTTTGAATCCTCGCTCGAAATACAACACAATAACTTGACTATATTGGAATGTCTAATTGATCCCAATATCTGAACCTCAGCCAAGAATTCTCTCTCGAGCCTGTAGTCCACTTTCCTATCACTCCAAATCCTCTTCACAGCAATGTATTCATTCAATCTCCCAATGCAAATTTTGTACACCTTTCCTGATCCGCCACTTCCAATCATGTTATTTTCAGTCAAACTTGACAAAATGTTTGCCTCAGTGAAATCCAACCTCTGGAATGAAGTCAACTTCCAACTTGCAACATCGCGCTTATGCTTCTTCCTCTTGTAGTCCCTGACCAGGAACAAGGTCGATAGGACAGTAAATAGGAAAACAGCGATTGCAAGGACTAGAATCAGGGCTAGAACTCTATGAGACAATCTTTTTGAATTGCTGACTTTGGCATTACAATTTGGAAGATATGGAAGTGAGTTGCTGGTACAAAGGCTGGGATTGTTCAAGAAACTGTTTTCAAAGGCTAAGTTAGCAAATGCATCTGGGATTTTTCCGATAAGTTGATTGGAAGATAGGTTAAGGCTAGTTATCCTCTTTACACCTAATTGAGGTGGAATTGGACCTGAAAATTGATTTTGAGACAAATCTAGAGAAACAAGATCAGGAATTAAACCTATAGCTGCTGGAATTTTGCCAAAGAGTTTGTTCCTAGCAAGATCCAAAATTGCCAAAGATTTCCATGATGTTATATTTGCCGGAATTTCTCCGGACAACGAATTCCCATCAAGCTCCATCCGAGTTAGCTTAGAAAGACTAGTTAACTCCACTGGAATCTGCCCCGAGAACGAATTGTTACTCGCCAAAAGTACAACCAAACTAGTCCAAGAAGATATTCCCACTGGAATTTCACCTGAAAACTTGTTGTTACAGATCTCCAACCGCGTAAAATTGGATGCAACTTTGCTCGGTAACTCCCCGGAAAACAAGTTATCATTCAATAACAAACTTGTCATATTAACCAAAGTCCAAACACCAGATGGAATTTCCCCAACAAACTGATTCTTATAGAGCTGGATCGTACGTAAAGTGGAACAAGCTTCTAATGATTTTGGTATTTCACCAGATAAATTGTTGACATAAGCTATCACACCAAAGAGATTCCCTTTAGCACACAAATGCTGAGGCAAATTTCCAGTGAACAAATTCTGTGAAACTTCAAAAGCTTCTAGCGTTGAATGAAGTCCCATTTCAGATGGTAAACTCCCATTCAATTTATTTCTGAACACTTTGAATTCCTTCAAAGTTGGAATCTTGGCTATGCTTTGTGGAATTTCGCCATATAACTCGTTTGAAAACAGATTCAGAATCTCCAACTGTTTCAATTCTCCAAAACTTTCAGGGATTTTCCCAGTCAACTTGTTATTTGAAATATCAAGTTCAATCAAATTTGACAACTTATTAGTCGCAGGAATCAAACCCGAAAGCTGATTACCGTACAGGTAAGCATATGTCAAATTCTTTAACCAGAACAATCCAGATGGAATTTCTCCTTCAAGATTGTTATAAGCCAAATCAATATGCTCAAGACTTTGAAAATTCCCGAAACTTTCAGGAATTTCGCCAATCAAATTCGCCCGTCTCATCCAAAAATACTTCATTTTCTTCAGCTTCTCAAACTCCGGCGGTATTCTCGCCGGAGAAAACCCATTAAACGCCAACCCCAGATTTTCAAGATTGGTTAAATTTCCGATTTCTGCCGGAAATGTTCCATCAAACAAGTTCATATGCAAGTACAAGCTCTCCAACTCCGTTAAATTTCCGATCGTCGGTGGGATATCTCCGGTGAAATTGTTACCACCCAAATCAAGATACTTGATTTTCTGAAGCCGGTGAATATCCGCCGGAATGGGACCCACAAAATAATTCTGAGAAAGGTCCAAGTGTTCAAGACTTGAACAGTTGTATAGAAGAGTTGGAAACTTTCCCGGGAGAAAATTCCAAGCAAGATTGAGAAAAGTAAGATTTTTGAGGTCACAAATGAAACTCGGAATTTCGACAGTGATGTCCTTTTCTTGAAGTATTATTCCGGTAACTTTTCCGTCATCGGAACACTCAATCTCCGGCCAATCACACGGCGAGGAAGTAGAGTTCCATGAGCTGAGTGATAATGGGTCTCCCCATTGACGCTTTATCTTCAGTAGAATATCACGTTCATTGGTGGTGGCCGGAGATTGTGAATTTACCAAAATGGGTATGAAGTTCAGTAGCAGTATGAGATAAAATGACTGCTTCCCGGTCAACATTCCGGTGATCATGCCGGTCGGGAAAAATGAGGGGAGGAATTATGGGTTGATTTTTGAGTCTTTGGTCAACATTAGAGTGTGAACAAAAAGACAATTCCACAAAATTTAATATATAGATAGGGTATAAGAACAGAGCATCATCAAATTGATTAAAATAACTAAGTGGGAGAGTAAAATAATGATTCTAATGAAGCTTCCATTGAGCTGCCTAACACACAAAAAGCTTCGAGATCTGGGTCCCCTTTTTGTCTTTAGTTTGACTATTGAAAAGTTTTCAGCGAACTGCGCGTTAGCCGTCCAACTCCAAGTCTCCAACCACCCACAAATATAAATGTTTGGAGTTAACGCTTATAATTTTACGGCCAAAATACATAATTTACTCATCGACCTCGTAGCGAAATCCCTATTATGTATTTTATGTTCACGGAAAATCTTTTACACATTCATCATTTTAAAAGTATGTCTAAGACACACCACTTTTATGCTTGACCAATTTTTGAGATAACGTGAAAGTCACGCCTTAATAGGATCATGACACGTGTCATTGACTTTAAAAAAGAAAAAAAATATTAGAAATTACAATTAAAATCCATCTTCTTCGTCTTCTCATTTTCTATCTTAAGCACCATTGTTGCTTCTATCGTAGTTGTTTGTGAGAAAGTTTTCAACAACACCAAAATTCAACCACAATATCTAAACAACTAATCGAAAATAATCGAGCAACAAATTGAATTCAAGAACCCAATAATCAACAAGACCCAATTGAATTTTCAAGCTTTTTTCGATCCCCAACAATGATGGATTCTAGATTTTTCCACCAAACCTTTAATACTACAGTTAAAGCTTTTAAATCTATCACAAATAAATGGTTTTCACAAAATTTGGGCAATAAACCAATAAAAATCGCTCAATTTTAGATCTAAAATTTTATGTTCTTTCAAAAATTCTATTGGGGAAGAAGATGAGGGGGAGGGTGGTCCGAGGAAGAAGACCAGAGGGAGAGGGAGGGGTTCATGTGGGGAGAGAAGACAAAAAATGGGATTTTTTACGGGCTTCACGCGCTTTTTTTGTGTGTAAACACGCAAGTGCTATATAGTCAAAAATAGTGTGTTTTAGACACACTTTTGAAAGGTTGAGTGAGTAAAAAGTTTTTCGTGAAAGAGAGGTATGTAACATGGATTTCGCTGCAAGTTGATGGGTAAACTATGTATTTTGCCAATTTTCTAACATTTGATTGAAACTTGAAAAATGATTTTTTGAAATTATCTTGGAAAATAATTTTTAAATCAATTTTTGGGAATTTGAATTTTTAATATTTTTAAATTTCTTCAAAAACTAATCATACTTCATAAACAAATAATATTTTTAAAATTATTTTAAAAAATTACCAAAATATATAGTCAAACGGAAGCTTAGTTGTTTAGGTAAAATAAAATTTGCTTTAAACTCATCTCTATTGCTTCGTTAAATGGAATAAATAGAACTTTAAAAGAGAAATAACTGGTATTTTAAGCAAATAAGACTATTAAATAACTTTCTTAAGAAGTGTGAAAAATTCTTAAAAGACAGGTATCAAATGAGATGAATATAGTATCAAATTTCTATTTGTTCTAACTTGTTTGGTAACTTTTATTTATCAAGGTCAATTCGGTCAATTTTTATAAAAATTAATTAGATGTTCGAAAATTACACAAAAAACACTACAATTTTAGAATCTTGTCCTAATATCAAAACAAGGTTGCAGTACTTAAAGTCCCAAACATTTATAAAAAATATAATTCATGAAAACAGGGAGTAGCTCATAATATCTACTTGAAAAGTCTTTATATTTTGCACGAAATAACGAAGACTTGTTTCAACTGTTAGTCAAAGTTGATTTGTTTAACTTTCTAGAAACAAAAATTGATAAATATACCGAGACTCTAAGTTCAACACAGTTTTCTCTAATGAATATCATTAGGAAGTAAATTACTGTTAAAAATCGTAGGAAAGAAGATTATGATATGTCTCAACAATTAGATCTTCTTAATAAATGGATAACCTTTGAAAAATTAGGTTTAAAACAAATAGTTAAAACTACTGAAGAGACTATCACAATAGATAATGATCATGCTACTTTTTAGATTATTATCTGAAAATAATTTAACCCTTATAAGGAAACTCACAGATTTTTTCATATCGGAAAAGCATAATTTTTAGTCCGAAGCAAATTAATAAAACTCCTGTCTACCAATTCTTCTTTAGGTGTTCCTTTAGTATCTAGAAACAGCATTGCAAGAAATAGTTCAGCTTTTTGTTTTTAGAAAGTGTTAGTAAATTTAATTATAAAACTTCTAAGAGTATGAGATAGAAGCAGAGAAGTCTCAAATATTCGTAGATATTATTATGATTAATAAAAAGAGAGTTGGATTCATCTCATCTAACCTGAAATATTATTCAAATTTGGTTTTGCTAGGTAATAAAGTCCAAAAGCTTTACTTATTTTTATCCACAAATCAAAATGTGCACGCGGTCGATCTAGAGGGGGCTCACTAGTCTACAACAACTAATGAAAGTATTTGCCAAAAAGAGAAAGAAAAAAAGGTAATTCTTATAGGAGTATGTCTTTCTAACTAACCTGACCACAAAAAATATGGTGTATAAAAGAGAAATCTAATTAATTTAATTGTGATATTAAAATTCCGTTTGGCTATAGATTTTAGTTTTATTTTTTCAAATAACATTTTAAAAATATTGTTTGTTTATAAACTATGATCATGTTTTGGGAAAAACAATTTCAGAAATTTTCAAGTTCCACGATTTTTGGGTGAAATTTGTTTTTCCACTCACAAAACTTCAACTTTTTTTCAAATAAAATGCATGTCCAAACACAAATTCAACTTTCAAAAATTATTTTTCCATAACTTCAAAAACTCTTTTTTTAGATTTCAATCAAATATATGTCCAAGCGCTAGCTAAGTAAGAGACACTGATGATTCATAAAATTAATTCGTTTAGTGAAAAAAAAAAAGTTGCTAAAATAGTTATTGTCAATAACTCTTTTGAAAATTTTATAAAATCAAATTATATAGCTAGCCAATTATGTGGTACAAACAAGCCAAGATTGTTATTTCAGGCAGGGGCAGATTTAGAGGACGGATGGGATTCACTCGAACCTCCTTCGCCGGAAAATTACACTGTACATGTAAGTCAAAATCCGTTTTATCTCTCTATATTGTTGAATCTTTTTGCCACTATCCAAAAGTATAGTTAAGTAGTCAAGAGCGTTCAATACCTTTGTGAAGTTGTTAGTTCAATTCCTACTAAACAACGTTTTTTTTTGTAATTTTTAAATTCCCGCTAGAGAGTCGCATTTATTGATGAACCCTTTACTTTTCAATGTGAAATTTTTCAATGCAAAATTCGGATTTGGTCGAACTCATAGAAACCAACAACTAGGGTAGCTAAATACAAATGTTAAATAATTGACAAATAATAACTCGAAAAGAGTTTGCATTTATTTTTGATCCCTAATCTTCTCAATAGGATCATGTCATGTGGACCCTCTTAAAAGTTACTACTTTTAAAACATGGTCTCAGTCGTGCAAAACCAGAACTCTTAAACGTTGAACTCCACCGTTAAAAGCCAACTACCAGTCTACTACATCTAAACAAATCTTTAGTAAGTTAAGAATTGCTGTTATAGACTCGTAGTTGTTGAAATTTTAGCCTTAAATAACTTATACATAGGATTTAAATCTCACGTAAAGGTTTTTATTCTGTTTTCTTTCCTTTACTATTATTCATGAGCTCACTCACTCGAGTAACAGTTCTCCATGGCTAATTGGCTGTGTATATATATATATATATATATAAGGAAAGTGTTTGCAATAAATTTTCAAGATATGAAAAATTAATAGCAATCACAAAAAATAAAAGAAATATAGTTTTATTGATAAACAATTATGAATACAATTTTATATTTCCCTTGATTTTTTTTTCGTGGATCGTTCTCCATGATTCGAGGGTTTAAGCAATGTGTTTCTCGATCGAATGCAAAATTTCTTTAGATGCATTTGATCTCTATAAAAAGAAAGAATGTCTCTTGGTGGCTTTGAAAAAGTCAATATTTGATGTCTTTAATCTTTTTGTAAATGTATGGGCTAAAATCTGCCCTAAGGGTATTTGGTCTAATATGACATTAAGAAAAAAGTCGGTCAAGGTCGAAGTCGAGCAGAAGATGGCAAAATTCGTGGCCGAGGTGTCAACCATGGTCGAGGTCAAGCATTGCGTAAATGACAATAACGTCTAGTTTTCAGAATAAGATTTTAGAGAGAATATTCTTATGAATATTTCCTACATTTGTACTATTAGGGTTTACTAGGGATATGTGTTGAATATATAAGGGAAAAGAAAAAGAAAAAGAAAAAGAAAAAAAAAGAAAGACATGTAATATTCATTTGATAAGAACACTTTTGAGAACAAGATTCGCTCTCTCTGATAAAAATACAAAGGTTACATTTTGATAAAGAGTCTTGCTCATATTATTCCCAACCTTTTCCACCAGATTCGAGGATTGTTCATACGAACCTTGGACCTTTCTGTCACTCATCATCGCGAGAAAAAATATTCGTCCAATCCATTCATTATTGGGTGAATCATTCTCCTTATTTACTTAAATGCCATTTATTGGCATTTATTGTTAGATATATCTCCATTAATATTCATACTCTAAAAGTATTTTGCACTTATTATCGTCAATCATTTACGGGACCTGTCCCCATCTCCCGCACATTTTCGAGATTAACATCTAGAGTTATTATCCTCAACTAGATTTAACCCATTATAATATAAATTTAATACTTTAACCGAAAGTCACATTTTTTGGTCAAACAATTTGGCGCCGTCTGTGGGAATTTTCTAATTAAGTCTTTTAGTTTCTTCTAGATCTACAATCGATACTGGTTATTAAAAGAAGAAAAGAAAAAAGAAACAAGAACCTTTTTCTCCCTGCATGCATAAATCTAATATGACAGGTAACAGAGAAGAAAGAATGAGAATAATGAGTGACCTCCCAACCAACCTCATGAACATCATCCACGAAAGCTCAGAAGCGGTGGACGAGGACACAACACCCAATGTCTCTCCTAGGCGAGATGGATCACCCTCTCCCCACTGCAGCATCACAAAATCCCTTAGCAAGAAAGCCTCCACATCCGTGGGAGAGGAGATACCACCAGCGATAAAGAAGCTCCTTGAAGCCTGGCTAACTGGTACACTGACCAAGGTCCTCCATAAACCCGTCCAGGACACAGCCGCATTAAATGCGAGAACTTGTGCTGCACCACCAGTGGACGAACAATATGATCAACCCCCTCCTCTACCCACGACGACAAGTATTACTCGCAATGTTGTTAACCATGCAGGCGACGACGCTCTCACAACCATTTTGAAAAGGATGGAGGAAATGAAAAACGAGAATACTTCAGGACCAAATGCGAGAACATCAATAAAGGGTCGATAAAATACCGGGCGCTCCTAAGTTATTGCCGAAGAGAGATGCCGGTCGGTTCGTCGAGCAGCCGTACAGTGATAGCGATGCCCCACATGCCATACCGAAGACCTTTAAAATACCACCTTATCTGAAAATATACGATGTCACAACCGACCCCGAGGATCATGTGACCCATTATGTCACCGCCGTGAAAGGCAATAACCTCTCCAAGGAACAAGTATCCTCCATTCTGCTAAAGAAATTCGGCAAAACCCTCACGGGAGGTGCATTGACCTGGTACTCGCAACTGCCGACACGTTCCATCGAAAACTTCGAGGAAATGGCCGATAAGTTCGTGACAGCCCATGCCGGGGCCAAGAAGGCCAAGGCAAGAGTGAATGACATCTTTGCTATCAAACAGTCCCCTGGAGAAGGACTGAGGGACTTCCACGCCCGTTTTAACCGAGTAAGAATAACTTTGCCCAATGTATCAGAAGGGATGGTGGTAACTGCTTTTCAAAACGAGCTAAGCAGAAATGGTTCAAGGAAGACAAGAAAATTACTAAGTCATCTTATGAAATACCCCCAACAACTTGGGACGAAATACATAATGCATACTGTGCCGAAGTCCAAGCAGACGAAGATGACCTCAATGGGCCGACTCATCGACTGACCTTAGTACAAGCAGAATCCAGAAAAGATCAGATAAATAATATCAGAAGAGATCCCGTGGCCTCACAACCAAACCGGGAACGACATCTCCCATGTTCAGAACTACCGCTACATCCTCATCTCGCCATGAAGAAGGCCCACCCCGATCAAGAATAGGGACTCACCAGAATGAGAGAGGTATGCCCCCTTTACTATCCACTTACAATTTTTGCGTGTCACATGCAGAGATCGTCTACGCCTTGGAGAAGTTCGGACCAAAGGTAAAGTGGCCACAAAAGATGAGGTCGGACACGAATACTGGAAAATCAGACGCTCTCTGCGAGTTCCATCAAGAGCAAGGACACAAAACTAAAGATTGCATCGCCCTAAGACAGGAGGTCGTAAACATGTTGCGATAGGGACACCTTAAAGAATTGCTGAGTGATCGGGGAAGGACCAACTTTGCCAGGGGACGCGAACAACATCAAGGGCCTCCGAAGCTGCCCTTGCCAGCCCGCATCATCCACATGATCATTGGCGGTGGGGACGGCGCTCCATCAACGGCGTGAAGTTCACCACAACCCACAAGCTCAAACAGTCAATCACCTACGAACGGTATGATAAACTCGAAGAAAGTATCATCTTCAATAAGTCAGATACTAACGGTTTGGCTTTCCCTCACTATGATGCTCTTGTTATCACTTTATGAATTTTAGATACCGACGTAAGACGGATTATGGTAGACGATGGGAGCGGCACATGTATTATCCATCCTCGAGTACTCACTCAAATGAAACGCAAGGACAAGATAGTGCCACACCACATCACACTAACTGGCTTTTACAATGCAGTTGAGCGAACATATGGTAAGATCACACTCCCCGTTCTGGCGGGTGGCGTCAATATGGAGAGTACATTCCACATTATAGACTAGGACATGACATACAATGCCATAATAGGGCGATCATGGATACACACCATGAGAGCTATACCCTCCAGCTTATAACAAGTCATCAAATTCCCAACTCCATGGGGCATATTCAGTATACGAGGGGAGCAACGCACATCCCAAGAATGTTACCGCATCGCCTTAGACTGCACGGTCACCCAACAAACAAAGGATAAAGAAAAAGAGGTATAGCAATCAACAAGGTCGAGGTCGAAATGCAGTGACGACGAGGACATCGTCAGAGACCCCGATATGATCGAGGCCGCAAGATCAATCATAGAGGACCTCAACCTAGTTCAATTGGACAACAACGACCACAGAAAGAAAGCTTATATCGGCTGCAAACTTCAGGAACCAGTTAAGTTTCACAAATTTTTAACTGATAGCGCAGACTTGTTTGCTTTTAGCCATGCAGATATGCCAGGTATCCCAAAGGAAATTGCCACACACAAATTGAACGTTGATCCACTCTACCCTCCGGTGAGGCAAGTTAGGCATAAGTTCAACTACACAATTAATGATGCAGTACGCAAAGAAGTGGAAATATTATTGGAAAACGGCCCTGTCAGGTAGTTGAAGTATCCCCAATGGGTCGCCAACGTAGTCATGGTGAAAAACAAAGAACGACAAATGGAGGATGTGCATAGGTTTCACTGACTTAAACAAAGCTTGCCCCAAGGATTCATTTCCATTACCTCATATCGACCAACTCATCGACGCAACTGCTGGGCACGAGCTACTAAGTTTCTTGGATGCCTACTCTGGCTATAATCAAATCCTTATGGAGGAAGATGACAAGGAAAAAACCACTTTCATCACCCACCAGGGAACGTACTGCTACAAGGTCATGCCCTTCAGATTGAAAAATGCGGGGGCAACTTACCAAATGCTGGTGATGAAAATGTTCAAAGAACAACCCGAAACAATGATGGAAGTCTATATCGACGACATGCTAGTCAAATCCAAAAGGCCAGAAGATCATATCGACCATTTGAGAGAAGCCTTCGACATACTCAGACAATACGACATGAAACTGAACCCCGAAAAGTGTGCATTCGGCATGGCCTCAGGAAAGTTCTTGGGTTTCCTAGTGTCGCAGCGAGGTATCGAGGTCAATCCCGACCAAATAAAGGCCATCGAAGGGATACCAGAGCACTTGACCATGAAAAAGCAGGTCCAGAGGCTGACTGGCCGTATCGCCGCCCTTTCGAGGTTCATCTCACGAACCTTCGATAGGTGCCACAAGTTCTTCGGTATACTCAAAAAGAAGAACGACCTCCAATGGACCCCTGAGTGCATCCAAGCCCTAAAGGAGTTAAAGGCATACTTGTCCTCGCCACCGTTGCTCTCAAAACAAGAACCGGGACATCCACTCCTTGTCTATCTCACCGTGTACGAAGTAGCCGTGAGCGCAGTCTTAGTCCAAGAAAATAAAAGTACGCAATCTCCCATCTATTGCATTAGCAAGACACTAGTCGACGCCGAGACAAGATACCCCCATCTTGAAAAACTGGCTCTGGTCTTAGTCGTAGCTTCACGAAATCTTAGACCGTATTTATAATGCCACCCCATCTCGGTCATCATGACTTTTCCCTTAAGAAGCATTTTACATAAACCCGAATTGTCAGGTAGATTGGCCAAATGGGCCATCGAACTAAGTGAGCACGATATTACATATCGTCCACGAATGGCGATAAAGTCCCATGTCCTCTCCGACTTCGTCGCCGACTACAGTGTGCAAATAATGCCCGAAGTCGAAAAGGAAGCCGTCCATGCTTCTTCCCGAACACAAGACCTCTGGGTCCTGTACACCGACGACGTGTCTAACGCGTCAGGGTCTGGGTTGGGACCCATACTCGAAGTCCCAACAGGCGAACTGATTCGCCAGTCCATAAGGTGCCCGGACATGACTAACAACGAGGCCGAGTTTGAGGCTGTAATTGCAGGACTGAGACTAGCACTCAAATATAGGGAGAAACAGCTAATGTTGCAATGCAATTCTCAGCTCGTGGTCAACCAAGTCACAGGGACTTTCCAAATCAAGGAGCAAAGGTTACAAAAATACCAGACCGAAATACGCAAACTACTAACCGAGTTCGACAAATGTAAGCTCGACCATATTCCCCGAGCACAGAACATCGAGGCGGACGACCTCACCAAATTAGCAGCAACCACCAAAAATATTACAATCGGACATCGAAGTGTGGTCCACCTCCTCAACTTAGCGATAGACCGAATCGAGGTAAGAGCCATAAACTTGACTTGGGACTAGCGCAACCGTATTATTTCATATTTGCAGGACGACGTACTCCCCAGCAATAAAAAAAAGGCCAAGAAGCTGGTAATACAAGCGGCCAGATACAACATCATTCACAACGACCTGTACAAAAGGACATATGGCGGCCCTCTAGCGAAATGCTTAGGACCAAATAAGACGCGGCGCGTCTTTGAAGAAGTACACGAAGGCCACTGTGGAACTCACTCTAGAAATCAAGCTTTGGTCAGATGCCTCATACGAGCAGGGTATTACTGGCCCACCATGAAAAAAGAGGCCGTGAATTTCGTGAAAAAATGTGAACAATGCCAGAAGTATGCCCTAGTGATCCACCAAGCAGGCGAACACCTACACTCAGTAACGCCCCCTTGGTCGTTCATCAAATGGGGAATGTACATCGTGGGCCCCTTCCTGGCAGGACGAGGTAACGCATGATTTCTCTTAGTTTTAACTGACTATTTCTCTAAATGGGTGGAAGCAGGAGCATTCACCCAAATATGCGAACACGAAGTGATAGACTTCATATGGAAAAATATCATATGTCATTTCGGTCTCCCCAAAGTGATCAGCTGCGACAACGGACCTCAATTTACAAGAAAGAAGATATCCAACCTTTTCGAAAAATGGCACATCAAAAGAATACTCTCAACGCCTTACCACTCCACGGGTAAGTGGAATCCTCCAACAAGTCAATTCTAAACATCATGAAGAAGAAACTCGAAGACGCCAAGGGACTGTGGCCAGAAATATACCAGAAGTACTCTGGGCCTACCGAACAATGCCAAAAATGAGCACAGGGGAAACGTCATACTCGTTAGTCTATGGGACTGATGCAGTAATACCAGTTGAGGTCGGGGAGCCCAGCCTGAGATACTTCCATGAAAGCGGACCCCAGAATGGTGACAGTAGAAGGTAGGAGCTCGACAAAGTCGGGAAATGAAAAGATATGACCTACGTGAGAATGGTCGCCCAGAAGCAACAAAAAGAACGCTTCTATAACAAAAGGTCAAAGATTAGGCCACTCAAAGTCGGAGACTACGTGCTTAAAGCTAAAACACAAGCAAGCAAAGACCTACAAGAAGGCAAACTAGGAACAAAGTGGGACGACCCCTACAAAATCACAGCAGTAGTAAACAAAGGGTCATTCACACTAGAAACAATGGAAGGAAAGCAACTATCAAACAACTGGAATATTACACACCTCAAGTACTTTAACTTTTAAAGGATGAGGTCCCCAAAATCGCATTTTTTTTCCCTCACTCGAGCTTTGTCCCAATTGGGTTTTCTCGAGGAGTTTTTTAACGAGGTGATGATGGGGATACTTCAGGATTAAAGTACACACAGATGAAGGCACTGGACGGCTAGTTCATTTCTCGATCTCTCACATTTTTCCAGCTCAACCAATGAAGGGACTAGATAGACTAAGATTGGGACTCAACTACCAGCCAACGCCCGAAAAATATGTTAATCTCTCCAAGCATATGAACAAAGCACAAGTACATGAAGTTTATTCCGGCTATCCCCAAGCATAAGTTACATTCTACCTCATTCGAATTAATGCCTAATCGGCCCACGGCCTTAACTAAATAAAGGTTACATTCGACCTCGTTCGAATTAACACCTAATTGGCCCACGCCCTTAAATAAATAAAGGTTACATTCGACCTCATTCGAATTAACACCTAATCAGCCCACAACCTTAAATAAGTTAAGGTTCTGATAAGTAGGGATTTTGACCGATTATTTGCTTTCTTGTACTTGCATTTTAGCTCTAAGCATATGAACAAATATGCTAATCTCTCCAAGCATATGAACAAAGCACAAGTACATGAAGTTTATTCCGGCTATCCCCAAGCATAAGTTACATTCTACCTCGTTCGAATTAACGCCTAATCGGCCCACGGCCTTAACTAAATAAAGGTTACATTCGACCTCGTTTGAATTAACACCTAATTGGCCCACGACCTTAAATAAATAAAGGTTACATTCGACCTCATTCGAATTAATACCTAATCAGCCCACAACCTTAAATAAGTTAAGGTTCTGATAAGTAGGGATTTTGACCGATTATTTCCTTTTTTGTACTTGCGTTTTAGCTCTAAAGTGCTTAAAGGTGTTCCCGAAAACTAATGAAATGTGCTTTTGTACAGGAACATTGGGAAACGAGCCAAATGAGTCAAAATCAACTCATAAAGGAGTCAAAAGTGGACAAAGACCAAAACAAGGCAAAAGGCCCACAGTGCGGACCGCACAATACTGTGAGCACCTAATTTTTGACCGTGCTTGAATATTGCCCGCTTCCCAGGCGTGTCACCACTCAACTTTTCTTTGTCCCCCATGCTTGTTCCCCATACTTGTCCCCCATGCTTTGTCCCCCATGCTTATCCCACATGCTTGTTCCCCACTCCACTTTCATTTGTCCCCTATGCTTGTCCCCCAACACTTTGCTCCCTACTCTCTCTATTGTTCCCCACTCCTTATCCCCTATGCTTGTCTCCTATCACAAACCCCATACCCCATTTTCAGCTATAAAACACACACATAACACACAAAAAAAGGGGGAGGAACCAGCCAAAAAAACAAAACGAGCTGCAAATCCAGCCCCAAAACTCCCTCAAAACAATTCAAAAACGAGCTGAAAACAGCCCAAAAAATGAGCTGAAAACCAGTCCACCCACAGCTGCCGATAACACCCCAAAACAGTCACTTTTCTCCAGTTTAACACCCCCAAAAACGAGCTGGAAATCCAGCCCCAAAACTCCCTCAAAACAGCTCAAAAACGAGCTGAAAACAACCCAAAAAACGAGCTGAAAACAACCCAAAAAACGAGCTGAAAACAACCCAAAAAACGAGCTGAAAACAGCCCAAAAAATGAGCTGAAAACCAGTCCACCCACAGCTACCGATAACACCCCAAAACAGTCACTTTTCTCCAGTTTAACACCCCCAAAAACGAGCTGGAAATCCAGCCCCAAAACTCCCTCAAAACAGCTCAAAAACGAGCTGAAAACAACCCAAAAAACGAGCTGAAAACAGCCCAAAAAACGAACTGAAAACTAGTCCACCCACAGCTACCGATAACACCCCAAAACAGTCACTTTTCTCCAGTTCAACACCCCCAAAAATGAGCTGGAAATCCACCCCCAAACCCACCTGAAAACAGCCTTGAAACAACCATGAAAACCAACTGAAACTTCACTCGAACCCACACTTGAAACCAACAGAAAATCACCTCAAAACAGCCTCCAAACTCCACCATAAAACAGCCCATTTTGACATCCAAAACCGTCATCCAAGCTCAGTCGAGTTGAATCCATTCGAGGTCAGTGTTGAGGCTCTCTTGTTGGTGTGTCATGTTCGTTCCAATTGCCAAATCAAAAGCCCATGTTCATGTAAAGGTTTATTTTTTGCCTCACCTTTGATTAATATTACAACTTTTGAAGTTTTATAATGCATGTTTGAATGAAATAGTGTTGTTAATGAGCATCTGTATATATGTGTGTGACAAACTTGAGTTGATCTGATTTCTCGCGTTAGTACTTCTTATATGGAGGAGTACCTACAGAAGATCCATTCTTTTCCTCTTTACAAAGTTAGTTGTGCAATTTGAAATGAGTTTCCTGATTGGTTCTTATTTGACATGCATTATTTATTGATTGTATTTGTATGCCTTGAGATGATCTGTTACTTCACTTCTAGTTGATGTGGGTCTTCATTCCACTATTGTCATGAATGTGGAGTTACTGTTTACTGCTAAAAGTATGGGGTCATATGAATTTTTTCAATGAATTAGTGGCGTTGGGATTTAATAATCGAATTGGGACGTTTTGGTTTAGGAATGGGAAAACAAGAAGCCATCAGTTGGGTCTGAATTTTAAAGTTTAGTTCTTTCACATACCTAGAGCTTAGCGTGGTCTTAGCATAATTGCCAATCATCTCCATTTCTTGGCTGATTAGCTCAATGATTAAGTTAGATAATTCCTTCGCAATAAATTCATAATTCACAACCTTACAATAATCTCAAAGTTTCAAGAAGAATAATGAACACCGTTAGAGTGTTTTAAGGCGCGCTTTTAATTAGTTTATCGCGATTATGTATACGTTCGCATGGCATAATTATGATTTCCAAAATTAAAACTGAAGTATGTGTTCGCGCAACTTTGGCCAAAAACAATCTTAGTAAATAATAAAGCGTGATTAATTGTGTACACGTACGCGTGACATGATTTCGACATAATAAACAAAACGGATTCACACATGATTCGTTTCAAATATAATTCCATATTTTAATAATTAAAAGAGAATAGATAAAATATGGTAACCAATAAATCACAGTTTATCCAAAATTTATTCAAGCCAAATTCTAGTCAATAAAGCGACCGTGCTAGAACCACGGGACTCGGGGAATGTCTTGCACCTTCTCCCCGGTCAACAGAATTCCTTACCCGGACTTTGTTTTCGCAGACCAATAATAAAGGAGTCAAACCTTCCTTTGACTAGGGATTCAAATAAAAGGTGACTTGGAACAACAGCAAAAAATCAATTCCAAGTGGCGACTCTGTAAATAAAATAATCCCTATTTCAAAAATTGTCACTTTAATTAGAAAAACTCTTTAACCCACAATCCAAACACATTATCGTTTTGGAGGGGGGGGTATAAGAGGGGTGTGACAAATACTGTGTGCGGCCGCAAAACAAAGGAAGAGCCATGTCAGTTCTTCTTCAGAGTATGCTGACCGCTCAAATATTATACGACCGCAGAAGAGGAGATTCAGAGATCTGGTTTTGGGCAAGCTGAAGGAGTGCAGACTGCACCATAATTGCGCGACCGCAGAATGTTAAGTGCGCCCGTACTCAATATTATGCGGCCCGTAGAAGACAAAGATTAGAGATGGAATTTCAAGTTCAAGAAGAAATGCGGACCGCACCATTTTTGTGTGGCCACATAATCAAGAGCGCGACCACACTTATTTTTATGCGGTCCGCAGAACACACCCAGAGCCTAAGATCAAGGAGTGCGGACCGCACTATAATTGTGCGGCCGCACTCACAAATGTGCGATCCGCAGTAGTTGAAGGAGTGCGGCCGCAATCTAGAATTGTGCGGCCGCAAAACTGAAACCTGTCAAGCCAAGTCTCGTTGTGCGAACCACACACATAATTATGCAGCCGCACAACCTCCTCAAGGGTATTTTTGTCAGATATTTTTAGCTTAGTATAAATAGAACCTTTTGTCATTTTTAGGGTAAGTTTTATTTTTGGGAGAGCACCTGAGCCTTTTTTCTTTACTGGTTTGAGTGATACTGTACTAGATTAGCTTCTAAACATTATATTTTCTTTCCTTAATCAATTATTATGCATTCTTTCTTAATTTCTTCTTGTATTTCTTCATTTTTCATGAGTAGCTAAATCTTTAGCTAGGGTTGTGACCCAACCTTAGTGTGGGTACTTAATGGGTGTTTGATTTAGGACTTATTTTTGATTGGGTTAGTGATATTTAGCCTAGTTCTTGCTTAAATTCAAGGATTAATGGTTGCAAACATTGATTCATGCCTAATTGACTTAGTCTCTACTTGAGAAAGAGAGACTAAGTCTAGGAAAACTTGGCTAACAAGAAATTGGGGTTAACTCAAGGAATTGTTAGTCCCAATTAAAGGGTTGAATATAGAGATAGTAAGACCCGACTTGAGAAGTTATCACTCGTTTTGTGCAATACCCATTTGGACTTGAGAAAGCCAAATTGGGCAATATCACTCAAACTACTGAGAGGTATAAAGTGGGTAATTGCGTGTGATTGCTATATTACAACCCCGACCAATCACACTTTCCCTAGAGTTTACAACCCATTAGGTAATCACCTAGGTGGAAGTCACGACCCTAGATCGTTTATCATTTGGAAAATAACCAAAACCAAAAATATTGTCTTCTAGTTTTATAACTGCAATCAATAGTTTAAAATAGAAGTAGAAATAACAAACAATAATGTGGAAGTGTAATTTAAGTCATATTGTACAATTACACTAAATATATACCTAATCCCAATTCTAACTCCCTAAGGATCCGACCCCGACTTGCATTGGGTTTTATTATTGCTTCGACCGCCTCACTAAGTATATTTGTGGTGTGAGTTTGGGCGACATCAATTTTTGGCGCCGTTGCCGGGGAGTTACGGATTTAGCTATATATCTAGGTTTTTGTGTGATTTGTATTCTTTTCCTTTCGAGTCACTATTTTTGTTTTTGAATTGCTTATAGGTACGAGAATGGCTCTCAACAACGAGCCCATTGGTAATTTGCCATCGGGGAAGGAAGTGGACGATGATCAAGGAGATGAGGTTCTTCCCGAACCTCAAGCAAATAGTGAAGGCCAACCGCCTCAAGATAATGTTCCCGTCCCTCCCCCCATCTCCACCAAATGCAGCAGCGCACCGGGTGTTGTCGAACGGGGGTTATGCAAGTACTATAGTCCCGCTCCGCATTAGGGCGGGCAACTTCCAAATGACCAACGTGATGCTTACACTACTTTAGCAATGGGGCTCCAAATCAAAATGCTTACAAGCATCTCAAGGGATTCGTCAATACTTGTTGGGGGAGCAAGCAAACCAATGTTTCTGAGGACGCGCTGAGGTTGAGGCTATTCCCTTTCTCTTTACGGGGAAAAGAATTGGACTAGCTAGAGAGATTGCCCAATCATTCCATCGATACATGGGATGAGTTGGCCGAAACATTCATTGCCAAATTCTTCTCTTCGGGGCACATGGGTGCACTACGGGATAAAATTCTAGCATTCAAGCAAGAGCCCAATGAGCCATTGCATGAGATTTGGGAAAGATATCGTACCATGGTTAAAGAGTGTCTGAATAATGATATGACAGAGGCCATGATCCAACAAACCTTCTATAGAGGGATCAACATAATAAATCAATGTGTGGTAAATCAACTCACCGGCGGGAACTTCATGAACACACCTTATGTCGAAGCTTGTGAAATTTTGGATGAGATGGCGGATACCTCATCGGCATGGTAAAGTAGGGCCAATGTTCCGCAAGGTGACCCCAATGTCATTCACCTACACAAGGAACTACATGATCATGGGCAAGCTATCGCAGAGTTAACAACCACAATGAACCAATTGGCCAAAGCTCAGCTGCAACAAATTCAAGGGCCGAAACAAGTGAATGCGATGGAAGGTGTAAATATGATGATGAACAAGAGACGACAAATAGGTCAACAAGGGCAGAGCCGTCTGGAACAATTCATGCAAGATGATAGTGGGTATGACCAAGGTGATTCATATAATGAGCAAGAAGAAGAAGTGCAATACGTCAACAATTATCAAGGTCAAAGAAATAACGCTCAAAATCAACAACAATGGAGATCACAAGGAAATCAAGGAAATAACCAAGGCCACCAAGGCAATTGGAGTGGTGACAACAACAATTAAAGCAATTGGAATAATCAAGAAAACCAAGGAAATTGGAGTGGCAACAATAAAAGTAATTGGGGAGGTAATCAAATAGAGTGGAACAACAACAACAACTGGGGGTCAGGTTTTCAAAGGCCCCCGATGTTCCAACAACCGAGTAATCCACCTCCCTATCCTTCTCAAGGCCCAAGCTCTTCTAACAATGAGATGAGACGGATTGAAAGTATGTTTAAACAAATGATGGAGAAAAATGCCGACTCCAATGCTCAATTAGCCTCCCACAACACTTCAATCCGCAATTTGGAGGTTCAACTTGGCCAAATCTCACAAGCATTGAACACTCATCCTAAGGGAACACTACCAAGTGATACGGTGGTGAACCAAAAGGGGGGAATAATACGGGACATGCTATGGCCGTGACTACGAGAAGTGGAAAAGGTGGAGATGCAACCACCTCAAATCAAAGAAGAATTGTGGATGATGATGTTGTAGTTCAAGAAGATGAAATTCCAAGCAATGTGGTTCAAGCTAATGACAAAGTGAGAATTGATATTGATGAAAATGTGGAGGAGACGCAAGAAGAGGTGAATCCATCTAGGAAGCACATGATTGACATACCAGAACTGGTAGTGCCAAAGGCTAAGGCACCAATGCCAAGGCCTCCTCCTCCATACCCTCAAATGCTTGCAAAGCAAAATAGTGAGAACCAATTCAAAATTTTATTGACATGATGAACAGTTTGTCTATCAATGTACCATTAGTTAAGGAGTTGGAACAAATGCCGAGTTATGCAAAGTTCATGAAGGACTTGGTCACCAAGAAGAGGTCGATGAATTGTGAAACTATCAATATAACACATCAAGTGAGTGCTATTGTGCATTCAATGGCTCAGAAATTGGAAGATCCGGGTGCTTTCACAATCCCTTGCACTATTGGGAGAGCCGACTTTGCCAAAGCTTTATGTGATTTGGGGGCAAGTATCAACTTGATGCCCTATTCTCTTTTCAAAACTTTGGGAATTGGGCAACCAAGACCCACATCTATGAGGTTACAAATGGCAGATCGGACTATGAAGAGGCCATTGGGAATTATTGATAATGTGTTAGTCCGTGTTGATAAGTTCATCCTTCCATCGGACTTGTGATCCTTGATTATAAGGTTGACTACGAGGTGCCTATTATCTTGGGTAGACCTTTTCTTGCTACGGGGAAGGCTCTTGTTGATGTGGAAGCCGGTGAGCTCACTTTCCGGGTGGGTGACGAAAAGGTGCTTTTCCATGTGTGTAAATCGATGAGGCAACCAAATAACAACGAAGTTTGTTCATTTGTGGATTTAGTGACCGAAGTAATTGTTGATGATGCTAGTGCTATGATGAATGTTGAGGATACCTTGGAAGATGTGTTGCTCAATCATGATGATGATGAGAAGGAAAGCTTTGTGAAATGTGTTAATGCTTTGCAAGGAATGGGGTCATATACTTATGAACCCCGAAAATTGTCCTTAGATCTTAAGGACCGGAAGACTCCTCCAACAAAGCCCTCAAACGAGGAGCCTCCAACTTTGAAGTTAAAGCCTTTGCCTTCACATCTTAGGTATGAGTTTCTTGGCCCTTGTTCCACTTTACGTGTTATTCTTTCCTCTTGCTTGACTAACGTGGAGGTAGATTCTACTTTGGCGGTGCTCCAAAAGAGGAAGAAAGCTATAGGTTGGACATTGGCAGATTTTCGGGGTATAAGCCCCGCCTTTTGCATGCACAAAATTATTTTGGATGAGGATTCCAAACCCTCTGTGGAGCATCAAAGAAGATTGAATGAAGCAATGCAAGAGGTAGTGAAGAAGGAAATCATAAAATGGTTGGATGCCGGGGTTGTTTACCCCATTTTCGATAGCTCATGGACTTCTCCGGTGCAATGTGTCCCAAAGAAAGGGGGCATGATTGTGATAACTAATGATAAGAATGAATTGATCCCTACCAGAACTGTCACCGGGTGGAGAGTGTGCATAGACTATAGGAAGCTCAACAAAGTCACTACGAAAGATCATTTTCTGCTTCCATTTCTTGATCAAATATTGGATAGGTTGGCCAGACATGCCTTTTATTGCTTTCTAGATGGATACTCCAGCTATAATCAGATTCTTATTGCTCTTGAGGACCAAGAAAAGACCACTTTCATTTGTCCATATGGTACCTTTGCATTCTCGAGGATGCCATATGGGTTATGTAATGCACCGACGACTTTTCAACGGTGTATGATGGCTATTTTCACCGATATGGTGAAAGATATTCTTGAGGTCTTCATGGACGATTTCTCCATCATTGGGAATTCTTTTGATGATTGCTTGAACAACTTGGACAAGGTATTGGCAAGATGTGAGGAAACTAACTTGGTTTTGAATTGGGAGAAATGTCACTTCATGGCCGAGGAAGGCATTGTCCTCAGTCACAAGATTTCAAAGTATTGTATTGAGGTTGATAAGGCCAAAGTTGAAGTGATCTCCAAACTCCCCCCCTACATTTGTGAAGAGAGTGAGGAGTTTTTTGGGTCATGCGGGGTTCTATCGCCAATTCATCAAGGATTTTTCTAAGGTGGTGAACCCTTTGTGTAAACTTTTGGAGAAGGATGCCAAGTTCCATTTCAACGAAGATTGCATGAAGGCATTCCAGTTGATTAAGTTCAAGTTGACTACTACTCCTATTATTACCGCACCAGATTAGAGCTTGCCTTTTGAGCTCATGTGCGGCGCAAGTGATGTGGCGGTTGGAGCGGTGTTGGGGCAACATATCAACAAAATCTTCCATCTGGTATATTATGCAAGCAAGACCATGAATGATGCCCAAGTCAACTACACAATGACCGAAAAAGAGCTCCTTGCTATTGTCTTTGCTATGGAGAAGTTCCGCTCGTACTTGATGGGTACAAAGGTGATTGTTCACACTGACCATGCGGCGCTTCGGTATTTGATGAGCAAGAAGGATTATAAGGCAAGGTTGATGCAGTGGGTGCTTCTATTGTAAGAGTTTGATATAGAGATTCAAGACCGCAAGGGTAGTGAGAATCAAGTGGCGGACCACTTATCCCGATTGGAAGAGGAGGGGAGGCCACATGATGGCCTTGAGATAAATGATTCATTTCCCGACGAGCAACTCCTAGCCATTTCTATGATCGGGATGCCATGGTTCGCCGACTTTGCCAATTATCTTGTGAGTGGCATTGTACCAAATGAGTTCTCTTCAAACCAAAGGAAAAAGCTCAAATGGGATTGCCTTGACTATTATTAGGATGAGCAGTATCTTTTCCGGATATGTACCGATGGTGTTATCTGACGATGTGTGCCGGAGGAAGAAAAAATAGGTATTCTTGAGGCTTGCCACTCTTCACCATGTGGTGGTCACCATGGTGGAGCAAGAACGGTGGCAAAAGTTTTGAGTTGTGGATTCTATTGTCCTACTCTCTACAATGATGATAGTGAGCTTGTCAAGCGGTATGATGAATGCCAAAGGGCCGATGGGATCTTAAAGAAGAATGAAATGCCTCTCGCCACCATTTTGGAGATAAATATTTTCGATGTGTGGGGTATTGATTTTATGGGTCCGTTTGTTAGCTTTTGTGGGAACACTTAGATTCTAGTTGCAGTGGATTATGTATCTAAATGGGTTGAGGCCATTGCTTTTCCCAACAATGAAGCAAGGAGTGTGGTGGCATTCTTGAAAAAGAACATCTTCACGAGGTTTGGTACCCCAAGAGCCATTATTAGTGATGGGGGTTCACATTTTTGCAACAAAGCTTTTGATACCTTACTCACAAAGTATGGTGTCACTCACAAAGTATCAACTCCATACCATCCTCAAGCAAGCGGACAAGTTTGAAGTCTACAACCGGTAGATAAAGAGTATTTTGTCAAAGACAGTCAATGCCAACCGGACGGATTGGTCAAGAAAGTTTGATGATGCCTTTTGGGCTTATAGAACGGCCTACGAAATACCGATCAGGATGTCTCCATACCGGTTAGTGTTCGGGAAGGCATGCCATCTTCCGGTAGAACTTGAGCATAAGACCATGTGGGCTTTGAAGAAGTTGAACCTTGAATGGGATGTCGCGGCAAATCTAAGGGTGTCACAATTGAATGAGCTTGATGAAATCCGGTATCATGCCTACATAAGCTCGTCCCTTTACAAGGAGAAGATGAAGTACCTCCATGACAAGTACATCCATAACAAGGAATTTAAAGAGGGTGATCTTGTGCTATTGTTCAATTCCCAGTTACGGATGTTTCCGGGCAAGTTCACGTCAAAATGGAGTGGCCCCTTTGAAGTGGTGAATGTAACCCACTTTGGTGCTCTAGATTTGAAAAATAAGAATGACGAAATTTTTAGAGTCAATGGGCACCGGGTTAAACATTATCTTGGCAAGGTTGATGATGGCCACATTATGGCAGTCCTTCATTTCAAATGATTGGTAATTTGCATCGTGCCGCGACGTTAAATCAGGCGCTTCTTGGGAGGCAACCCATATGTCCTTTTCTTTTTCTCTTTCTCCTTTTTAGATTGGCTTTGTTTTGTGCTAACTAGTTTTGAAGTATATGCAGGAATGGATGTGCATTGCAGGGACTAAGCAAGAAAAATTGGCTAAGTGTTACAACAGTGCGGACCTCACCAAAATTATGTGGACCGCACAATCACTCTGCAGCAGCACAATTCTTTGTGCGGTCGCACAGCTGAAGGATCAAAATTGCATGCTCTCTGAAGTTTGGCCTGTCAAAAATCCTTAACAAAGTGCGGCCGCACACAAAATTGTGCGGTCCACATAAATTCTGCGGCCGCACTCAGTTTTGTGCGGTCCACAGAACGTCTTCGAAGGAACATGTAATGCGCGCGGACCGCAGTCAAAATTGTGCAGATCGCACTCAAAATTGTGCGGCCACACTCAGGTAGGTCTGGGCTCGACGGGTCAAAGTATAAATAGGGCTTTTCTCAACTTCTTACACTTTACATTTTCTGAACCTTCAAGCCCTAAACAAACATAGTGCAACCCTCACTAATTCTCAAACTTCAAGCATTTCAACTCTTAGATTCTCACCTGCATCCTCCATCACTGGTATGTTCATTTCATCTTTAGATTTTTCATCTTTTCTTAGTTTTGTTCTTTTGTCTAGGGTTAATGTCATGCCTAAAAATGTCAATAGTTAGTCATCTTTGTTCAAAATCCTGTGGGTAGCTTCATAATTGTTAATTGGGGCCTAGGTAAATAGCTAATCATGCTTAATTGTTAGGGTCATGTCTAATTCGTGCATAACTTGTATGAATCATAAAGCAGTGCCGTGTTAATCCAAATTGTGCGGCCGCACACACTTTCGTGCGGTTCACAATCTCTAAGTTAGGTCATCTATATGCTTGAATTGTGCGGACCACACTCAAAAATATGCGGTCCGGAGTGAAATTGTGCGGTCCGCAATAAACATTGTGCGGTCCGCAGTCAAAATTATGTGGTCTGCACTGTTAAATGATAAGAGACCCAATAGTCTGAACCTGGGGCTGTGCGGTCGCACTCAAAATTATGCGGTCCGCACTTTTAATTGTGCATCCGCACTCACTTTTGTGCGGTTCGCACTTGGCAGTCTACGGACGCACTCACTTTTGTGCGGTCCGCACTTTGCAGTCTGCGGCCGCAGTCACTTTTGTGCGGTCCACACAGCCTCTTATGCTTTTTTTTCACAACTGACCTGCAACTATCATGCATCTATTTCACGCCCCAAAATCGAGGAGCGCGACCGACGCTCAACCGAGAGAACCCGACCGAAAAAGCCTGTTAGATTCCTTCTACCCAAACTCATTTATAAATAAAGAGAATATATGTTTTCCTTAATTAAACAATAAAGTGGCCATGTCCGCAATCACCAAATTCTTACCATAAGTTTCACCATTTTTAAAGTCTCAAATGGATAAGTAGTACAACCACAACATAGCATAGTTTGTCTTTCCTAATACCAATACACAACCCACACTATGTCTACGAAGCCTCTATAGATAAAGAAGAGTACAATGATAATGTCGGCAACAAGGCCCCGACTATACCTAAAACCGAATACACAAAGTACAAAAGATACATGACCCCGGAATGAAGTAGGGCTCACCAAGTCAGCTGGGAAGAAGGTGTACTGCTATCACTAATCAATATCTCCTGCCGTGGAACCACCTGCATCCATTTAAAGATGCAACGCCTCCGGCAAAAAGGATGTTAGTACCGTTGAATAGTACTAGTATGAAAACCAAATACCAATTTAAGAATTTAGAAATACAATATGAATATGATGACTCAGGGCGGCAATAGAATAATATAAATAACCGTTTAAACCAGAACAAGCTTATTAAGAGCTATCAATAACATTTATAGGATTTAAGATGAGATCCTCTGTAACCATCTTCACACAAAGTGGCCCCGCCGCCTCACCTGATGTATGCAGGTGGAGGTGTAAGTACAATATCACAATCCTACTCAAGCGGCCCCACCGCCTCACCCCAAAGTATATGGGTGGATGTATAACCACAGTACCAAGAACCTACACAAAGCGGCTATGCCGCCTCACCCCAATGTATGCGGGTGGAAATGCATTAACAATAACAATACCAACACAAAGCGGCTATGCCGCCTCATCCCAATATATGTATGTGGGTAGTGGTGCCACAACAATACCAAAACTATACACAAAGCGGTCGTACCACCTCACCCCAATGTATGCGGGTGGAGGTGTTGTCCCACAATACCATAATCCCTACACAAAGCGGTCATTCCACCTCACCCCCATATATGCGGGTGGAGGTGTATCACAACCGCAATCTCTATACCATAATCCCCACACAAAGCGGTCATGTCACCTCACCCCAATATATACGGGTGGAGGTGTATCACAATCAAAATCTCTACACAGCTTGGCATAATAACTTTCACATACATCACGACTTGAAATTATAACATGTGGATACACAATCCATAGCTTGGAACACATCCGCAATTTATAATGCAATATGATAAGAGCATTTGAAATATGAATTGAACATATATCTTTATTACAAAACTTATCGGAATACTCGATTTGTAATCAACATCTTGGAACTTACAAGGATAATGGTAATTTTAATTCTTAAAGAAGAGTTTAGCCAACATACCTCAATTGAACTTCCTTAGACTATAAAATGTTCCGGAATTCTGAGCAACTTCAATCTCTAGGATGAAGACCTAGTGAGTTTCCCTTCGTAATCTTCCAAATCTTGAGCAAGAATTGAAGAACAATTATTGAAGAATCACCTTCTCACTCTAAGGCACTCTCTCTCACCTTAAAATGTCAGATTATAGTTCAAACATAACCCCAAAGAGTGTATTTAACGAAGTAGGGTCGGGTTTTAAAAATCCAAAAAATGGAGCTACGGAACAAGGTATGCGATTGCATAACCGATATGCGGACCGCATATCGGTCGCATAATTGGTTACAAAATAGCTAAAAGAACTGTCTGTATATGCGGTCACTATGCGGTCTGCATAACTGTTATGCGGTCGCATAATGCACCGCATCACAGTTATGCGGTCGCATAGTCGACCGCATAGTTGCTTCCAACTGACCCAATTAACTGCCTCACTTTGCGGCTATTATGCGGTCCGCAGAGTGGTTCTGGGGTCGCATAATGGACCACAGACATGCACTTTTTCGCCAAAAAATTTCCTTTACTTTCTGGTGCATTGTTCAACCTAAAACACGTAAGCCTAGTCCGGCACCATGAAACATTATTTTCTTTGCAAATTTTACCACGCTTTATACTTAAGTACTTCAAAAGTTTTTGGGGTGCTATATTCTCCTCCGCTTAGGATCATTCGTCATCGAATGAGGGTAAAAATCCGTCATTAGCATCTTATACAATGTACAAATCAAATGTAAGTCTTATAATTTTCCTAGATCACAACTTTATAAATACATGGTCATTCAAACAAATAAGGATATTTTTTCTTCATTTCTTCCTCGGCCTCCCAAGTAGCCTCTTCATCCTGTTGGTTTCGCCACAATACTTTCACAGAGGTAATTTCTTTATTTCTCAATTTTCGGACTTGGCGATCAATAATAGAAACCGAAATTGCTTCGTAAGTCAATTTCTCATTTACCTCAATAGTCTCAACCGGAACAATGAGTGTCGGATCTCCAACTACTTTCTTCAACATAGACACAGGAAACACCGGGTGTACTAATGACATCTCGGGTGGTAGCTCAAGCTTGTATGCTACCTCACCGATCCTCTGAATGATTTTTTACGGTCTGACATACCTCGGACTCAATTTTCCTTTCTTACCAAATCGTATTACACCATTCATGGGGGAAACTTTCAAGAATACCCAATCATCTTCTTTGAACTCCAAATCCCTACGACGAACATCCGAATAGGATTTCTGACGACTCTGAGAAGTCTTTAATCACTCCTTAATGATTTTAACTTTTTCAATAGCCTGATGCACAAGGTCTGGCCCTATCAAATATGTTTCCCAAATTTCGAACCACCCAATGAGAGATCTACATCTCCTACCATATAAAGCCTCGAACGGTGCCATTTGAATGCTAGCATGATAACTATTGTTATATGAAAATTCTATGAGTGGTAAATAATTATCCCAGCTACCTTTGAAGTCTAGAACACAAGCGCGCAACATATCCTCAAGCGTCTGAATAGTCCGCTCTGCCTGCCCGTCAGTCTGCGGGTAAAAGGTTGTACTAAGATTCACCTGAGTACCCAAACCTTGCTAACATTTCTTCCAAACTTTAGCAGTGAATTGTGCTCCCCGATCAGAAATGATGGAAACTGGGGTGCCATGCAACCTGACTATTTATTTGATATACAACTGAGCATACTACTCCATTGTGTCGGTAGACTTAACCGTCAAAAAGTGTGCTGATTTCGTGAGTCGATCCACAATCATCCAAATTGAGTCAAACTTGTGCGGAGTGCGCGGTAATCCTACCACAAAGTCCATATTAATCATTTCCCACTTCCACATTGAAATTTCTATGTTCTGTGTTAACCCACCGGGCCTTTGGTGTTTGGCCTACAATCCTCAAACACGTAAAACTAGTCTGACACCATGAAATATTATTTTCTTTGCAAATTTTACCGCGCTTTACACTTAAGTACTTCAAAATTTTCTGGGGTGTTACAACATATCCGTGTCCTATGTACCTGAAATCTAACTGATTCTTATTGTTATGAATTGCAGACGATGGTTAGATCACGTGGTGAATGAGATACATCAAAAGGGAGGGAAGAACACTCCCGAGGCCGAGGACAAAGCAAGAGTAACCTACCACTAGCCATCCAAAGAGTGTTAAGCAAGAAGGCTAGGGACAACAGAGTCCCTCAATCATCAGACACCAGTAAGTATCTCCCATCTAGGGAAGTTTATGAGGGAAACTCCGACCAAGCCCCACCTAACACCCAACCGCAACAAGTCCCTGGTAGATTCCACTTAGTTGATGAATCATCTTCCGCTGCTAGTTCTTCTAAAGGTTCAGAAGAGGGTAGCCATGACTCTGAGCCCTCTTCCTCACATGCCCGGTTGCACCAATCAATGATGATGATGATGATGACGTACCGAATAACGGTAGAGGGGGAGACACTCAAGTAAGTGGTCTTGAGAGGACAAATAAAATGGAGATGTGGGAAGACAGATTTGTCATATTGATTGCTTTCAATAGATTTAGAGAGTGGTGGACCCACAGATCGCTCACTCTTGAGTGACAATTCTTGATGAAGGATTTGGACAAGCACAACTCAAATGTCCTCGGATAGTTCCAGGAGAGAAAAAGATGGAAATGGTTCACCCAAAGCGCCCTCGATGCAAATGAGCACTTGGTTAAAGAATTTTATGCCAATGTGGCTCACATTAAGAAGGGTACCAAGGTGACAAAAGTGCGAAATCTGAAAATCTGATTTGACTCATGTGCTTTGAACTCTTATGTGGGACTTGAAAAAGCTGGCTATGGGTAATGCAGCTCGCCCGTAGCTAGCTGAGATTTTGGCTATTCGAGGAGCAACACCTCTGTGGCTCACAACAGGGGTTCCTATAGTCTGGGCCACCCTGAACGTTGAAGCTAAGGGGTGGCAGACTTTCATGTACAACCACATTGACCCGTGCTTGAATGAGAACAACCTCCCACTTCCCCGAGCAGTCCCAGTGGCTTCAATTATGGCTGGGTACCCGATAAATGTGGGTGCTATAATGTCAACCAACATCACTTTGGCTGTCCAGAAGGATAAGAGATCCTACCTCTACCCGAACTTCCTCATAGAGTACTTCAATGATCAAAAGGTGGAGCCAAGGCAGTATGATACTAAAGTAAAGTCCAAGAGGCCTTTCTCATGGTACCACCTACAGGGTTCTGACAACCCTAAGTTCAAGGGTAAGGTAACTACCTCCGCTGGCCAGTCTGAGGAGCCAACGGTAGTAGTTACTGATTCAGCTGCTCAGCCTTCCGCAGATGCTATGCCTTCCACAGTAGCCGGACCTTCCACCGGGAAAGTAGACATGCCACCATCTTCTTCTTCCAGAACATCAGCTCCATTATCAGTGCCAGCTTTATCTACTTGTCCGCTGACTACGCTGTGAGTCTCCCAGACATTGATGAGTCTCAACAACTAGATGCAGGCAGCTACTTCAAAGCTGTCTGACATATCCAGTGCTGTTGCAGCGCAGTCTTCTACCCACGCTGCACCATATGTACCTTCATCAGTGGAGGAAACATTGAAGAAGATTCTAGACAACCAGAAGACTATTATGGAGACTCTGGTGGCACATGGGGATGTCATTAAGGATTTAGGCAAGCAGGTAAAGAAAATGCGGAGGTCTCAAGCTTCGAAGAAGTCAGTGGATAAGTTGACAACAACAGTTACCAAGCTTGCATCTGCTGGAGATCTACCACTGGACCTACTTATGGAGGGAGCATCTTCAGCACCAGCAGTACCAGAGGTATCACATATAGCAGTCGGCCAGTCTGAGGAGCCGGTTGTGACTGCCCACATCGCTGAGGAGATGATCCAGATGCTCAACAACCTTTTTGTCCCTCAGCCAGGTGATGATGAGATACAACTAGAGGAGACCGAGGGTGCTGAGGATGCCATGCAGACTGAGACCACATAGGGAATTCTCTTAACTATCTACCCCTTCTTGTTCTTATTTTTGATAAGCATTGGGGACAATGCTCATTTTTATTCGGGGGGTGGTCTATTTTGATTAATTTGACATTGACATTTTGTGTGTAATAACTTTTATACTATGTTTCTTTTATATTTATTTTGTATTTGGTTATGTATATATTCTTCCCTTTCCCTTGATGTTTATATTCATTTTTCCCTCGGTTTGTATATTCGTTTGCCTTACTTTCCGTAGTTTAGCTTCTTTAGTTTGTTTTTCTTAGTAGTATAACTTCTTATTTATTTTAGTAACTTCTTTTTGATTTTAGTATAACTTCTTACGTTTGAGTGAACAATAAACCTTTGATTTTCTTAATGCCACGGTTCTTTCCAAAGGTGGATTTTGTGTGAACCGGGTGACTCTTCCCAGCGATAGATGACGTGACAATCTTCTTAAGGGATTGAGTCCGTTTTCCTTTATGTTTAGGAAAACATGCTTCACTTGGTACCAACACATTTACCCACGACCTTATGGTTAAAAACAAGTTGTTGCCAGAAATTAGCTCTAGTTGTGACCTTTTGACTCTTGTGTTGACTTAAGCAGTCATCGAGTGGTTCAGTGGAGCCATTTGTGATTATAAATCTCAACTAGGGTTATTGTGGGCCCTCGACTCCGTTCTCCTTAACAATCCAGCAGCGTGAAAGGTGAGGTATTGAATTGCAAGTCCAAGTTCCCGTGCTAATAGTCTAGAACTTGCCCCAAATATTTTTCTAGGTGAAATTCTAAGTGTAGCTTGGCCTGAGAAATGATTGTAGGCTCTCCTTGGTCTAATTTGAAATTTGAAATTTTCCATAGCCTACCAATTTGATATCCTTAGTCAACCCATTTGAGCCTAAGCCCTTTTTCTTTTAATAACCACGTTACAAGCCTTTATCCGTTTTGTAATGATTCTCTCTTGGCACCCAATCTTTCCTTAGCATTCTTGAGAAACAATTGGCAAAAACATAAGTTTGGGGGAGAGACGAGGAGTTTGGAAGTGATAAAAGGTACAAAGAAAAGAAATAAATGAAAAAACAAATGCCAAAAAGAAAGTGAATAAGGTAGAAAGTTGAAGGGATTCAAAAAATAAAATGATGATAAGCATGAAGGTCATGATCAAGAAAGAGTGACATTACGTCTCTATAGTTCCCCCGAGAAAAAAAAAGAAAATGACTCAAAGAGTCGAAAAATATGAGCCGAAAAGAGAAAATGGAGTGCTTGAGGAAAGATGAAACCATTCTATTCCAATAAGTCCTACCTTGGTCCAAAAGCCTTCATTACATCCCGCAAAAGCCCTACATAATTTCAGGTTGGTGAGCTTACATTAGTGGTGATTTACATGAGGGAAAAGCTTATGGTACTTAGAGCCGGACTGGTGACATTCTTTTGAGAGAGATGAGCGCACTTTTCGCAATCCTTGATTCGAGTGTTACATTCTAAAGTGAGATTTGCTAAGGGAGAGTAAATGAGGAGGAATTTGGGATCCAAAATGAACTACGTGAAAGTGCGAGCGTCCTTGATGAATAGAGTCAACTCTTGATGCTCTAGTGTCGCATTAGAACTATGGTACTCAAAAAGTCAAATCATTGCGTTGTTGATAATTCATATGTGTTATGGGTAATTATTGGTCACAATTGATGTGTGATTGATTCACCTTAGGCCAGCTGAAATATCCCTTTTTCTAATGGAGGTGGGAATTGCCTTAATTGTTTGAGGACAAGCAAGAGCTTAAGTTTGGGGGAGTTAATAAGTAGGGATTTTGATCGCTTATTTGCTCTCTTTTACTTGAGTTTTAGCTCAAAAATGCTTAAAGGTATTCCCGAAAACTAATGAAATGTGCTTTTGTACAGGAATATTAGGAAACGAACCAAAGGAGTCAGAATAAACTCATAAAGGAGTCAAAAGTGGACAAGAACCAAAACAAGGTAAAAGGCCCACAGTGCGGACCGCACAATACTGTGTGCGGCCGCAAAACAAAGGAAGATCCATGTCAGTTCTTCTTCAGAGTATGCAGACCGCACAAATATTGTGCGGCCGTAGAAGAGGGGATTCAGAGAGCTAATTTTGGGAAAGCTGAAGGAGTGCGGACCGCACCATAATTGTGCGACCGTAGAATGCTAAGTGCGGCCACACTCAATATTATGCGGTCCACAGAAGACAAAGATCAGAGAGATGGGATTTCAAGTTCAAGAAGAAATGCGGACCGCACCATTTTTGTGCGACCGCATAATCAAGAGCGCGACCGCACTCATTTTTATGCGGTCTGTAGAAGTTTCACATAGCCAGAGCCTAAGATCAAGGAGTGCGGACCGCACTATAATTGTGCGACCGTAGAAGCAAGAGTGCGACCACACTCACAAATGTGCGGTCCACAGTAGTTGAAGGAGTGTGGCCCCAATCCAGAATTATGCGGCTGCAGAACTGGAACCTGTCAAGCAAAAGTCTCATTGTGCGGACCACACACATAATTATGTGGCCGCACAACCTCCGTAGGGGCATTTTTATCAGATATTTTTAGCTTAGTATAAATAGAACTTTTTATCATTTTTAAGGTAAGTTTTGTTTTTGGGAGAGCACTTGAGCTGTTTTTCTTTACTGGTTTGAGTAATATTGTACTAGATTAGCTTCTAAACATTAGATTTTCTTTCCCTAATCAATTATTATGCATTCTATCTTAATTGTTTCTTGTATTTTTTCATTTTTCATGAGTAGCTAAATCTTTAGCTAGGGTTGTGGCCCAACCCTAGTGTGGGTACTTAATGGGTGTTTGATTTAGGACTTGTTTGTGATTGGGTTAGTGATATTTAGCCTAGTTCTTGCTTGAATTCAAGGATTAATGGTTGCAAATATTGATTCATGCCTAATTGACTTAGTCTCTACTTGAGAAAGAGAGACTAAGTCTAGGAAAACTTGGCTAACAAGAAATTGGGGTTAACTCAAGAAATTGATAGACTCAATTAAAGGGTTAAATCTAGAGATAGTAAGACCCGACTTGGGCATTTATCATTTGTTTTGTGCAATACCCATTTGGACTTGAGAAAGCCAAATTGGGTAAAATCACTCAAACTACCGAGAGGTACATAGTGGGTAATTACGTGTGATTGCTATATTACAACCCCGACCAATCAAACTTGCCCTAGACTTTACAACCCATTAGGTAATCACCTAGGTGGAAGTCACGACCCTAGATCTTTTATCATTTGGAAAACAACCAAAACCAAAGATATTGTCTTCTAGTTTTATAATTGTAATCAATAGTTTAAAGTAAAAGTAGAAATAACGAACAAGAATATGGAAGTGTAATCTAAGGCATATTGTACAATTACACTAAATATATACCTAATCCCAATTCTAACTCCCTAAGGATTCGACCCTAACTTGCGTTGGGTTTTATTATTGCTTCGACCACCTCACTACCTATATTTGTGGTGTGAGTTTGGGCGATATCCGATACATTCGACCTCGTTAGAATTAACACCTAATCGGCCCACGAGCTTAAATAAATGAAGGGTACATTCGACCTCGTTCTAATTAACACCTAATCGTCTCACGACCTTAAACAAATGAAGGGTATATTCGACCTCGTTCAAATTAACACCTAATTGGACCACGGTCTTAACTAAATGAAGGTTACATTCGACTTGTTTGAATCAACACCTAATCGTCCCACGGCCTTAAATAAATGAAGGTTACATTCGACCTCGTTCGAGTCAACACCCACTGGCCCTCTGCCATAATCAAACCTAGGCTTCGTTTCAACCTCGTTCAACCTACTCAAACAAATTTAATTATGACGAAGGCAGCCAAGCAACAAAATCAAAAAAGCTTACAAACCCGAACAAAGAAAAGGAATCATGTACGAATAACAAAACTAACATTTCATACTTAGAATATTTTTTACAAAGGCTCGAATACACGCCTAAAAAATACACACGTATGCAGCTAAACAAAAAAGAGCAACTACTCACCGCCTGACCCAGAAACACCTCCAGCTTGATCGCCCAGACCATCTCCACCTACCTCTTCGCCATCGCCAGCGGGATACCCACCCTCGTACCAGGCATCCTGTTCAATCTGATCCACGCCCGTATCCTCCTCGTCATCACCGGCTTTCGGTGTGGTGGGGGTCATAGCCACAATAAAACTGAGCTTTACGCGCTTTAGCACGAGTATCCTCGAAGTCGGCTTCTGAAACAGTCCCTGCCCCCATCAGATTATAACTACACCTTCTCTACTTTGAGAGCAGCAGATCGATCACTAAGGTCTGAAGCCTCTTTTTCCAGCTCCCTTTTCCACTCATCAAGCCTCTCCTCTCTGAGTCTAGCCGTCTATAGAGCAACCTCCCGCTCAGAACGTAGAACGCGGATCACGATCTCTAAAAGCCTCTACTTTCCTCGAAGTCAACAACTGGGTCAACTCCTTCTTCTCTAAATCCACTTCCTTTTTAGCGACCTCGCCACTTAGAGCATCCGCTTTGAGTCGACACTCATCGAGCTCGACGCGCAATGAGACCACTTAGGCTTGAAGGTAGGCACATTAGGCCTCGATCTCACCTCTAGATCATCCTCTTTTTCCCTCAACGCTCCCTCAAGAACGCTGCATTTTCCGATGAATTTTACCAACTCGTCATCCTTCTCCACCAATTCATATCGGAGAGCCCGGAATCTGCCGCTCTCGCCGAACTGTCTGCAGATCCCGCGATGCTTGTTACGGTATTCACGATATTTCCGCTCCATCTTATGAAAAATAGCCTTATGCCTCTCCTCTTGTCGGGCGCTCTTAATCTCCAAAATTACGGTCTGAAAGAAAAACAGAAAACAAAGAGTAAGAATGAAACTTTGAACTCGCCATACGAAAACGAAGAGCGATAGAAAAACTTACCCTAAGAGCGAGGCCGACTATACTCCTAGATAGAGTGGCATCCTTCAACTTCTCGGGGGTTTTACCCTCCACATCAGAGCAAAGGGGACCGAAAGAAGGGACTACTTCCTCCATGTCTACCAGCAAGTCCCGACCCACGGGGATCGTAATAGTCCTCGTGGTCCCCTCCAACCTCACCTCGAGTCCGGTAAATCCTTCCCCCATCTTCCTCACCTCCTCGGAATCCATGTCGGAGCCCGTCTCATAACCTTCCTAGGTTATACATTTCCTTTTTAAGTCGGCCCTCGAAGAAAGATCTTCGGCAGGTCGCGAAGCCGATGGCTCGTCCTGCCACAAATCGTCAGGGACTCTCGCCGATGCCCCTTCAAATCGTATCATGGTCTCAGGGAGAGATGTACTTTCTTCAGCTTCATACGAGGGTGGAATCACGGGCGGCAACTCGGCGTCACCTCCAAGCTCTATGGTCGCCGTCTCTCGAATGACGAAATCTTCCATCACTAATCTTATCTTGAGGGGAAGTAAGTTATCTCCACTCAGAGTCGATTCCGCTTCATCATCCTCATCTATTAGATGATACAAAGGGGAAGTCAGAAGTTCTGTTGCTGGTACGGTTAACGAGCGGGCAGACCTAGCCGTGGCAGAAGAAGGAATAGAAGCGGACAATCGGGCGGGCTTGGACGTGGTCATAACGGGAACCGACCCCGAAGAAGTAGCCTTCCTCTTACGAAATGCAGGAGGAGGGGACTTTGGTCTATACGAAGGTCCTCGGGCTGAAAAAGATAGAATAAAAGGTTCACTTCCTACACAAAACTACAACGGGCAAGCGACTGTGAGGTCAGAACAATATAGATGAAAAGATGTACAGGTGAACTCACCAGTCGCCGAAGGCACATGTCCGAACTTCTTGAGAAAGGCCGGCCATTCACGAACCCCCACCGTGTGAGACAGAATCCGGCTGACCCAGTCATGAATGTGCCCGACCAAAGGAAGGGGAGTAGTCTCGGCTGCAAGAAGAAGGGATGGAATGTCAGACCACAACTAAAGCAGGCAAAACAAATGCTTGGGTAAAAACGAGAATACTTACGGGCGTAATTCCAAGTCTCAGGGAATCTGCTCGCGTTGGCCACCACGTCCTTGGTTTTGATGAAAACATAGTTGAGCCAGAAACTGACGATTTGCCTTATCGTCCATCTTCACCACCAAGAACTTATTTCCTCTATGGTGAAGGTGAAGCATCGTCCCCCTATAGAAACTAGGGGCGAAGAGATGCATCAGGTGGCGAAGTGTGATCTCGACCTCGTCCAATTCCGCGAATTTTGTTAACATGCGAATAAGCTTGTAGATGTATGGAGAGAGTTGGGCCGGGCAAACGCCGTAATAGAAGCAAAATTCCTCTGCCAATGGGAGAAGAAGAAAAGAATAGCCGACATAGAACGGGTACGCATAGAGCACGCAATACCCAGGGAGGTGTATTAGTACCAGATCACGCCCCACTGGGATCAAATCGATATTGGCAGGAATCTTGAACCTCGCCCTAAACTCAGCAAGATCAATCTCCTTCATCGTCGACTCCGGGACCTCAGGGTCGTCCTCAAGTATCTTCGAGAAATGGGACCTAGTTTCCTCATTACGGGAAACTATTTCCTCCACCTTAGGGAAGTTCTCTTCCTTAGCAGCGACAGAAATCATATCGGCGTGAGGAGGCATGCCAGAACCAGAGTGCGTTAACCATATTATTGAGCTAAGAAGTGTTAAGCACAGGAGGGATGGAAAAAACTTAAATCACTGGAATCAGGGGAGAGGATACGCAATGACGAAGAAAAAGGGGAAACAAGGGTTCAATATGGAGAATGAAGAAGGAGACATAGGGTTTCGATATTAAAAGTATGCAAAACAAACACAAATGACCTCATGTCGTTATTTATAAGAGTTCAACCATCAAGAACAAGAAATCAGGCCATCATTACCCAACGTAGGTATCGAAACGGTAGAGGCGCGGGAAACGACGCAAAGCATCAGAAAAACACGTCACAGTGACGTATGATGTCATGACGTCATTCAGAAACAATGCGGCCCTAAAGGTTGCGGCTCACGAAAGGTCATGTTGCCACCTCGTCTGAAGTTCCACTATCCGACTTGCTCGCCTAATTTTGTCAACCACGATAAACAGAGTGTGCTCATCAAGGCCGTCTAAGCTCAGCCTCAATAAGCGGAGGGACTAACTGTATGGGCAAAAATCTGCCCTAAGGGTATTTGGTCTAATATGACATTAAGGAAAAAGTTGGTCGAGGTCGAGGTCGAGCAGAAGATGGCAAAATTCGTGGCCGAGGTGTCAACCATGGTCGAGGTCAAGTATTGCGTAAATGACAATAACGGCTAGTTTTCAGAATAAGATTTTAGAGAGAATATTCTTATGAATATTCCCTACATTTGTACTATTAGGGTTTACTAGGGATATGTGTTGAATATATAAGGGAAAAGAAAAAGAAAAAGAAAGAAAGACATGTAATATTCATTTGATAAGAACACTTTTGAGAACAAGATTCGCTCTCTCCGATAAAAATATAAAGGTTACATTTTGATAAAGAGTCTTGCTCATATTATTCCCAACCTTTTCCACCAGATTCAAGGATTGTTCATACGAACCTTGGACCTTTCTGTTACTCATCATCGTGAGAAGAAATATTCGTCCAATCTATCCATTATTGGGTGAATCATGCTCCTTATTTTCTTAAATGCCATTTATTGTCATTTATTGTTAGATATATCTCCATTAATGTTCATACTCTAAAAGTATTTTGCACTTATTGTCGTCAATCATTTACGGAATTTGTTCCCATTTCCCGCACGTTTTCGAGATTAGCATCTAGAGTTATTATCCTCAACTAGATTTAACTCATTATAACATAAATTTAATAGTTTAACCGAAAGTCACATTTTTTGGTCAAACAGTAACTATTCCATAAATTTGTACAATTTCTCGAGATGAGCTACTCATTGAAAAAACAGAAAACGATAAAAAAAAAACATAAGGTTAGGCATCTAATTGAAATTCATGACCTTTTCATTGTTATTTTTCTTATGCTTTAATGCTACGACTATGTTGGTCTGAATCGAGGGTTTTTCAGAAATAACCTCTTTATTTGTATAAGGTAGGAGTAAAGTTTATATACATATTATCCTTTTCAAATCCCACTAATAAAATTATACTAAATTTGTTGTTGTTGTTGTTTCAATTACAACTCATCAATGTAAATGTAAATAACGAAAAGAGGGAGAAAAAGATAAGAAATCTAGGGTAAGTTTCAATTCCTTATGCTAAAGGAAAATTTTCAACTCACAAGTATATTATTTATGACTGGATATTTTCAAATGCTATAAGGAAAATTTTCCATTTACCAATATATTATTCATGACTGGACTAGTTGGTATTTCTTTCATCTTTTTTCCATTGGAAGGAAAATTTTCTTTTCCTGCTCTTAAAAGTATATATTCATGGTAAAATTTACCTACCCTTTCTTTTTTCCTTTCTTAATAATGGCTGCCTATTTCCCTCTTATTGCTCCATTCTAAAGTATATACTGTTTCCTTGTCAAAATAGAATAAAATATTACTCAATTTTGAAAAGGTGATTTTTATTGAAATGTTTAATCTTTAGAAATATTATCACATAAACAGAAATTGCGTCAAGAATATTTTATATTCTTGAAAGCAACACCACGTTATTTTTACTGTTATAGTTCAAACCACCTATGAAGAAAAATAAAAGAAAGGAACTCTTTAAAAAAAAAACTAATGGAAGAATAGTGCAGATACAAAATAAGGGAGATATTTTATTTATTCGAAGAGAGAAAAAAATCAAAAAGTAAAAGTAAACACGTGATCTTGTTCAATAGTCAACTCCATTAGGGCTAATCTTATACACACATTTCTTATGATATGAATTATTATGATGAGTGCCCACAGAATCACCAAATCGCTTTGCCTTAGAGCAATTGCTTATGCATAAAAAATGATTAATGTTATTTCCACCAATAAATAAATAAACAACTACTCGATGTGTAGAATAAAAGCAACCTTTTATATAAATTAATTAACAAAACATCAACTGGTGCGATGTGTGCCAACCTGCCAAGCTTGTCTTAGCTTCTCAGCATTATTCTTCCTAAGCTGCCATTTTGTCAAACTAAATCCATTTACAATTTAATAATTTGGAATTAGGATTTATGTTCATGACAATCTAAATTTTTTTTACACAATTATATATACTATTGATGCAATTTGATACTTTATATTAAGTTATTGTTCGATTTAATCACACGAGAAAGTAAATTAAAAATTTAAATGAGAATCTCGGGTTAGAGACAGAGCAAACAAAGCCTTAAATCTTTGTTTCATGGTATGGACCAAAGTATAAGTTATGCTGCTACAAATATTATCATATTAAATTTATTATGAAGAGTATATATTATTAATTAGGTATATGTTAATATGACCTAACAACGTATAAAACTTAATTATATGCAGTCGTTTTAGTATTTGGTCAGAGAGTGTGTTGATGAGATATATCTGGTCACTAAAGATTAATAATATTGTCCAAGTGTGAAGCAACTAAACTTAAGTTAAAAATTAAGATAATTATAAAAAAAAAGATTTTTATCCATAAGTGAGAAAAGTCATTTTCTCTCTTTTGAAGGGAAATATTTTTCTTTCTGGGAACGAAATATACGAAAAATATAACTCCCTCATGAAATTTTCTTCACTGAAATGAACAAACGTTTTGTCGCACCAAACACTTCTTAATGTTATGTAGGCTATGTTGCTGGATATGAGTACAGGCACCGATACCAATTAGAATCTAAATGTCGGATTTATCATTACCGATATCTTAGAATTATTTGGGGACACATATAGGAGCATAGTTACGATTCTTAAAGTACAATAATTAAAGATCTATTACGACATTTATAAATGTATATTTCAACAATAATGATTGAAGTTATTAAATTATAAGCTCGTACAATTAAATTCTTGGTAAGCATTTAATATTTATTCATAAGTTATCTGTACAATATCAAAATGTTTTAATACTTTTACGTAAACATAAATCTAGTACCCAAGCCAGGGGCGGCCCGATGGTAAGGCAACTTAAGCAACCGTTTGAGGCCCTATATTTATGGGGACCCAAAAGTTTCTAATATTAAATAGTTGTATATGATAATTTTTTAAAAAAAATATCTAATATAAAAAAAAAATATTTTTCATGAAAAAGGAAATAAGAGATAATTTGGTAATATGAATAGTTACTTTGGGATTCAACCCTAAACTTTAGGTGTGAATATGTTTCTTGACTCCTTTATACAAACAACAACAACAACCCAGTATAACCCCACTAGTGGGGTCTGGGGAGGGTAGTGTGTACGCAAAACTTACCCCTACCCTGGGGTAGAGAGACTGTTTCCAAATGACCCTCGGCATCCTTCCCTCCAAGAACTCCCCACCTTGTTCTTGGGGTTACTCGAACTCCTTTATACACTATCATCACTATCATGAGACTCATATTACTTTGATTACTTTGTCTTTCTTTATAAGTCTATTATCTCATAAAATATTCCGTCAAGTAAGATAGCAAAAGGCAATTGCAACCCTTTTTTGTCAAGCTTTCCCGAAGAAGTGGCCTTAGGATTATTTTTGAGATGTAAAATTATTTTTTTAGAAAAAAAAAACTTTCCCGCGGTTTTAAATTTTACATCTCAAAAAACTAAAAAAATAAATTTTAAATAAAATTTTACTAAATAAATTTTTTAATATCGAAAAACTTAGCCTTCGTTGAAGCTTGGCTTTAGGTCTAACACCATTGGCCGCCCCTGACCCAAGCTAGGTTGACTAAATCTAGTGCACATCTCACGCCCACACACAAATAAGATGTAAGCAATTACCTAGTGTGTAAGCTATTAGACCCTATTTATGGGACATAATTGCCTAGTTAGCAAATGCATGGCTACCTGATCACTTGTACTAGTAGTCAAATCCCAATATTAGAAGCGCATAATACATGTGATCTTAGGTGCAAATAGAAAGTATTCTCAAAATTTCTTTTTCATAGACAGGAAAAAGGCTACATCTTTGAATTATTTGTCCATTGAAAACGAATGGGTTGTTAGCAGCCCACAAAAACGATTGACTGCTACTAAAACCATAGGTTAGCAATCTAAAATATGAGGGTTTTCATCACTACGAAAGAAAAATGGTTCAGTAAATAATTAGAAGAGATTTATTTTTAGAAAAAATACCAGTTATGTCCATTTATAAGTATCTTATTATAAAAATTGACCACTTCACAAAATATTACTAATATTAGCCAATTAACTATTTGTAGACAAAAAAAAGTCAAAATTTTACTTTCTTTTGAGTGAGTGTTATTAGAATAGATTGGGCACATCTTAAAGAGCTTGAATCTCAGTTTGAAATAATTTGGTGGAGTTTTGAGTTGGTTTGAATTGAAAATCCGAAGTAGAAGATGAACATAAAAAAATGATATGTGTATCACACTGTGTATCACTTGTATATCAGATATATATCATATTTGTATCATATGTGTATCACATGTATATCCATGTATACCTGCGTGTGAGATACATGCGTGATACATGTTTGATACATGTGTCGCAAAAGAAATTTTTGAACTCGATTTTAACTATGAATTTTGATATCAGTTAAGTCCAAATCACCTCCAATCTTCCTCAAATTTTGTATATTGACTCATCTATATGTTTTCAATGAATCTCAACCATACCCATTGAAAAAAGTCCTTTTTTGCTTAGATTTTTGAAATTATATATTTGTATTCATCACCTTATTTGCTACTTCATCAATAAAATTCCTTTCCGTCTTGCATCTAATATTGCTAATTACACTTAAAAATATGGAAGGAGATCTTTGTGTGTGATTTTGGATAAAAAGAACCTTATTTCTTTAGGTTTTTAACGTTTATATGTGCTTGGCTAATTTTGATAAGTCTATAATTAATGGCTAGAGGTTGGTAAGTAGGAACTTTTTTTGGACATTTCTATAAGATTACCTTATTTTTATAAGACCCGTCATAATTGCATCTTCCATCACTTTGCCACTTGGAAAAAAATAATTTCTTTTTTTGTCGACTTTTGGAGAATTCGGAGGAGGGAAATTAATAATATAAGATCGAAATTTTTTCCACTTTGATGAGATCTGATTTTGTAGTTTATTACAAATTTTGTTATAATTTTATGATCCTTTTCGCAAGAGATTAAATAAAGCAACACATGAAATATGTAAATTAAACATAGGAGATTTTGTAGAGTCATTTTATTCTATTCAAATTATAAGTGGGTATATATAAGATATATTCCCATGGATTTCTAATTTTAGTCTATGATAATATAAAAAGAATAGGATACTCAAAATAAGTCTTTGTAAATTGCAAATTATAGTGGGTTCACACAAGAAAGCGACAAAATTGTAAAAAATGAACAACTTGGAGTTAAGCTGTTCTTGTTATTTAAGTGAGTCACTGTAAAGACAGTTTTTCTTATTTAAAGTTGACGGTTTATTTTAATTTTCTTGTTTTGTCGTAATCTCCACTTAAGTTACTTTGCTTGAGTTCACACATGCAATAGACTACAGTTCATTCAAAAATCCAAAAAGAAAAAGGTACGATTCCTTTGAGTCAATGTGGTTGATCAGTAGGGTAAAAGGCAAGATAGTATTGGACCTCTTTATCGGATTTTATTTTATTATTATTGAGAAAATAAATTTCAATTAATATATGTAAAATTCCAACTTATTTGTTTACAAAGTGATAAGACATACAGTTATAATGAATTTACCTTTTTCCGAAAAAAGTAAATTGACTTTTTATGTGAAAATTGATGTTAGAAATAATAGGTAAGTAACAGAGAATTGAAGGCTTTGAGGCGTGAAACATTACTATCTTTTAAGAGTTATTGCTTGTATATACTTTAGGGATTACAAGCAATTCTCTATCAGGATACAACAAAGCCTAAAAACATACGCGTAAATTGAATACGCTACTTTTGAGATGTCTTTGTATTTATAAAGAAGAAAATGAGACTCTTTCGAAAAAGTTGCACCTTTTCACGAATAGCCACAACTTTTCTATTAATTCAAAATTTAAATTTTAAATAACAAAAAGTTGTTCCAAAATAAATACGAAAATAAGATCTTTATCAAAAACAATTGACCCGGCCTGCGCACAAGCCCAAGTCCAATTCATTCTAAATGTGTCAATTGTTCATTTTATTGGACTTAAAGGGCTAAGCTTTATAAAGTCAACTAAATGGCCTGTGGCCATCGATGTGGTACTCCCAAATATTTACAAACTACTCTAACAATTGATACCTTCTTAGAACTTGTGGGAAAATCTGATACTATTTGTTGAGTTTTGTAATGTTTTGATGATTAACAAATGAAATGTGCTTAATATACTTTTAAAAATTAGTCTAGTTGAGTTAATAAATTAATTTTGAGCTGATTTGTAATATAATGTAGTTGTGTGTATTGACAAGATTGAGTATAACCTAAAAGATCTTGGAGTATCTTGAAAGATTGTGTGTTATGAGACGATTTGACTTGGTTGCAATAAAAAGACAATGACAGGAATGAGCAGAGATTTGAAGGAAGAACTTTATCCTTTGAAGCATGGACAACTACCTAAAGCCATGTGATAGTTGTTTGATGAGTTGGAGTTGGTAGTTGCTTTCGAAAAGAAAAGACCTTGTTAAAGTTAACTCTATATATTGTCTAACTCTTCCTTTTGTAGGAAATCACGTTCAACACTCTCCAGAACAAGTGAAAGCAAATACACAAAAGTTTTAGAGTATTCAAAGAGTGAATTCACAAGCAAAAAGTGTGTAGTTTTCTGAAGCTGGAACGTGATAGAAGAACCAAGCTGTGAACCTGTTCTATCTCAGTGTGTCATGACTATTATTTTCAGTTCTAGTTCTTTGTTGTACTAGTGTTCTATAGTTGTACCGATTTTTGCTTATTCTAGAAGTTTTATTTATGTATTTTCTTCTGAGAGATGTCAGCTTCAAGCTAGAGTTAGTTTGAAGCTTACTACAATCAAGTGGTTGTAAGCAATGAATGAGTTAGGGGTAGTCTCTTAGGTTACATAAGTTGAAGTTAAATCTCACAGAAGTACATATTGTGATTTTTTTTCATCTTTAGAGCTGGGTATTTTTCACGTAAAAAATCTTGCGTTCTTACTTATATCACTATTTTAGTTATGAAAATGGTATCATAAGAACCACAGAGATGAAATTGTTCCATTTTATACGCCAAGACTATAAAATTTAGATAATTCTTAGCTAGTTACGAAAATGGTACGACCTAATTCACACCCTTGAGTCGTAGTGGGGTCTAAAATAATAAACTTGCTACACCAATGAAATGTAACGACTCGACCGATTATTTTAAGTCTTTTAGTTCCATTTTTCTTATTTGATGCTTTACATATGTGTATTTGTCGTTATGTGACTGCGGAGGTGGTTGGTTTAGTTTCGGGAGAGTTTTAGATAGGATTGGGTCACTTAGTCCCAAGATCGTAAGCTTAAGCTGTGAGGGTTGGTTGGAGTTTGACTTTTGTATAGGCAAACATAGAATGGTGTTTGATTGTTCCAATAGGCTCGTATGATAATTTTTTAATTAGGATTATGTGAGGATTTGGATTTTGAGATTCCTAGGTTGTTTTGGCTTGAATTGGCGACAGTTGAAAAGTTGAAGGCTTGAAAAGTTCATAGGTTTGACCGAGAGTTGTCTTTGATGATATCAGATTCGTATTGTAGTTTCAAAAATTGAAATAGGTTCGTTATGTCATTTGGGACTTGTATGCAAAATTTGAGGTCATTCCAAGTTAATTTGCTGTGGTTCGGCCTGAGTTTTGGGAAGTTGGAAGTTCATTAGTTCCTTAGGCTTGAATTGGGGTTCGATTCGTGGTTTGGATGTTGTTTTGTATGATTTGAAGTCTCGAATATGTCTGTATTATGTTTTGAGATTGGTTGGTGTGATTGGACGGGGTCCCGGGGGCCTCGAGTATGTTTCAAATTGATTTTGGATCATTTGAGATTGAGTTGGTATTGCTGAGGATTTGCCGAGTTCTGGTATTTTCGCATCTACGAAATTTTGACCGCAATACGAGTCTGCAGATGCGGGCTTGTGGTCGCAGTAGCGTAGCTGTGTTGGGGGAGATAGGGACCATATATGCGGAAGGTTAGGCGCAGAAGCGAGACCGATTCTACGATGAAGGGACCGCTGATAGGGGTGCGCATGTGCGATGGGTTGACTGCAAGCGCAGTTGGTTGGGTTTTAAGTGGGACTCACAGATGCGAGATTTTTTCCACAGAAGCAGATTCGCAGATGTGACAGTTTGTCTGTAAATGCAAAAATGCGGGACAAAATATTAGTTCGAAGGGTTTGGTCATTTTCTCATTATTTGGAGTTGTGGAGCTCGGCAAACGGCAATATTTGGAGGGGTTTTCACTATAATTGAAGGGGCAAGTAAACTTTACTCGCTTTTATTGATACATATTGATTACCTATGGATTATTACACCTAGTTTATGTGAATAAAAGGTGGAATTTAGAAATTTTTGACTATGGTTTTGGAGAGTGAAAATTATTGATTTGAGGGTAGATTTGAGGTTGAATTTAGATGAAACAAATATATTTGAACTCATATCGAAATAGGTATTCGAGATTTGTGAGTTTTATCAGGTTTCTGGGTACGGGCTCGGAGTTAACTTTTTGGGTTGACTTTGCATATTTGAATAAAGGTCTTAACTTTATTATTTGGGGTTATTTTCTATAGTTTTATTTTTGATGATATTAATTTGTTTTTGAGTAGATCCGAGTCGCTTAGAGGTCGATTCGCGTGGGAAGGGCTTTTTTGGAGTATTGATCCATGCCTTTTGAGGTAACTAAAATATATAAACTTAGTTTGAGGTTAATTATCCATGTGTACTATGATACTTGAGATGTGTTGGGGGTGACGTACACGCTAGGTGACATGCGTGTGTGCGTACATCGGGGTGTTCATGATTCGGGTAGACTTTAGGCTACCATGAGACTTGTTTTCTGTCATGTCTCGTTGTATCCGTATTTCCTTTACGTGTATGATTATTTGAGCAATGGTTCATGTTAGAGATGTCTAGGCTATATGCTTATTTGTTTCAGACATGACATGGTTATTCTTATTGTTTAGAGTTATTTGTCTTAATTATAGACATACTCTCAGTCATGATGCTATATCCACATATGTTGTCTCTGTCTCAGTGCATTCTTATTATGATTACTCACATATTGTTGATGCCTCATATGTGTAACACTATTAAACTGGGTACTGTGAGATGTGGTTAATTAAGACTTGAGCGGTTGATGACTGAGCTTGGGCCATAGGGTCAATTTGGTATTGATTTGAGGTGACACGTATGCCAGGTCCCATATTGGGGTAAATGGTACTGACTAGGGGAGATGCATGCACTAGGACCCATGATTGGGCTTTGTGATATTGATTGTTTGCTTATATTCGATCATAGCTTGAGCAAGGAACATGGTCATATATGTTCTTGGTGAAGGGCATTTGTGCCAGGCACTCGTATAGTGCTGAGTGTGGTTGTGTGTGTGATGGTGAGAGGCATTTGTTCCGGGCACCACGAGCGTGCTGAGCGGGAGTATACCTGATGGCTACACTGTGGTGTTATTGACTTGACATATATATTTGACATGTATGCATAGAGATGTATTTTTTTTATGCTAGATGGTAAATGAAATGTCTTACATATTGTTGAAAGTTTGAAAATCACAGTTTTCTTCATAAACTCATGTTTTTAGTAATTTCGGTGGTAAGATTGGTGCTTTAACTATTATTTGAAAATCATGTCTAATTTAGCGTATTTGTGAACGAGTAGAACATGTATCTCTTGAGTTTTTTTCTTTTACTCTCATCAATATATCATGTGTTGTTATTGAATATTGGTGTTGGACACTGACCTTCTTCTGAGCTCGTCATTGGTTTCAGCCCGGTTAGATTTTGTAGCACCCTAGAAATTTTTGAAGTGCTTAAGCTCTATTAAGAAATTTGATGTGTGCTAATTATATTATTTTGTGTGCAGACGAGGACTATTAATATTATAGATATTAATTGGATATGATAATAAATGTACGAGGCATATTATAAGTGATGTGGGGTCTAAGGATAGCCATAAGTCCAAGTCAAGTTGAAAATTACATGATAGACTAAAGTTCCAAATGAGTACGCACAAGTACTAACTTTGGATGAGTATATCTAGATATATATAAAGAGTTATGTGGGGGACAACCTATCACATGAAAGGTCTTCGAGTCTAGTTTCTAACGCTTCAAATCGTTTGTCATTTGGTGTGATGACCCAATATATCATCTTTAAATTTAATATTTATTTCTGTTTTCTTAGACCTCAAATAGCACCATTCAACTTTCATCGACTTGCGTGTACAGTTCGTATATTTTTCCGAAAAGTTTTTAATGTGAAATAATACTTTAAAGCTCACTTAAGTTGACTTCAATCAACATTTTGATCAAATGGACCCGGATCAGTGTTCTGATATTTCCAATAGCTCTGTATGGTGATTTTGAACTTAGGAGCATGTCCCAAAAATCATTTGGAAGTCCGTAGTTAAAATTAGGCTTGAAATGACTAAAATAGAAATTTAAGTTTGGAAGTTTGACCGGAAAGTTGACTTTTTGATATCGGGGTCGGAATCCGATTCTGGAAATTTGAATAGGTCTGTTATGTCATATATGACCTGTGTACAAAATTTAAGATCAATCGGACTTGATTTGATAGGTTAGGTATCGAATGTAGAAGTTGAAAATTGTTAAGTTCCTTAAGCTTGAATTGTGGTATGATTCATGATTTTAGCGTCGTTTGATGTGATTTGAGGTTTTGACTAAGTTCGTATGATATTTTAGGACTTGTTGGTGTATTTGGTTTAGGTCCCGGGGGCCTCAGGTGAGTTTCGGATGGTTAATGGGTTGAATTTTGGACTTGGAACTTTGCTGGAATTTTTCTGATGCACTGTCTGGTTTCCTTCTTCGCGTTCGCGAGAGAGGTCTCGCATTTGCGAAGAGTAACTGGAGGCAGGCGAGTTTTGTATGGTTGAACTCGTATCGGAACATGTGTTCGTATTTCGTGAGTTTTTCGGAATTCGAGACGTGGGTCCCACTGTCGATTTTTAAAGTGATTTTCGGATTTTAATTCAGAAAATTAGTAAATTCATAGGAAAGTAATTCTACGACTCATGTTGAGTATATCGAATTGTTTATAGCAAAATAATTTCTACGACTCGGGTGAGTTTCGGATGGCTAATGAGTTGAATTTTGGATTTGGAACTTTGGTGGATTTTTTCTGATGTACTGTCTGGTTTCCTTCTTCGTGTTCGCGAGAGAGGTATCGCGTTGGCGAAGAGTAACTGGAGGCGGGCGAGTTTTATATGATTGAACTCATATCGGAATGTATGTTCGTATTTCGTGAGTATTTCGGGATTCGAGACGTGGGTCCCACTGTCGATTTTTAAAATAATTTTCGGATTTTAATTCAAAAAATTAGTAAATTCATAGGAAAGTAATTCCTACGACTCATGTTGAGTATATCGAATTATTTATGACTAGATTTGACGCTTTCGGACACAAATTCGCGAGGCAAAGGTTTATTGGAATCTTGAAATTGCCTGCGAAGCGAGGCAAGTATCGTGGTTAACCTTGACTTGAGGGAATAGAATGCTCGAATTATTTGTTATGTGAAATTCATGTGAACGATGTATAGGCGAGGTGGCGAGTGTCTATACGTCGTCAAATTAATTATTTGCGTAATTATTTGAAAATCATAAATTATTTTAAATCATGAATTAATTATTACATTAATTGTTTATATCATATTCCTTGCTCAATATTATGCCTTGAATCCAGGCTATAATTGCTATATGCTTATTTGATTTATGTGACTTAATTGCTACTTGACATTTAGCATACTAATTATTAAATTTCCGATTTCCTCCTTAATTCTCACAATTAATTGTTACTTGTCATCACTTATTTCTAAATAAATCATAATTATTATATGCTTGTTGTCTTATAATTTTATATTAATTATTGTATTTATCGGAGTAATTTCTTTTATAAGAATTGATAAATTATATTATTTGACGAGCGGGTTGCACGCTGCAACAGAACTGAAAGTGAATATATTGGAGGAATGGGTTGCATGCCGCAACAGAATTGATTGAAATGAATATATTGGAAGAGCGGGTTGTACTCCACAGCAGAATTGATTGAAAAGATATATTGAGGATCGGGTTGCATGCCGCAACAGGATTAAATAAAAATAAATATATTGTGGGATCGGGTTGCACGCCGCAACGGAAACAAATTTAAATAATAATTGGTTATGACTGCCGAGTTGGCTTCAGCTGTTGAAATGAGTTACCTGTTTTATTTCTAGTATTATTGTTATTAATATTATTATTATGTACAAGTTAATGTAAGTGATCCGCCTTAGCCTCGTCACTGCTTCATCGAGGTTAGGCTCGGCACTTACTGGGTATATGGGGTCGGTTGTACTCATACAATACTTTTCACTTCTTGTGCAGATATCGGAGTTGGTCCCAGTGACGTACAGTAGATTTTCTAGAATTCAGTTATTCACAGAAGACTTGAGGTATAATTGCATGGCGTTCGCAGTTCTAAAGCCCCCTTCCACTTTATCGTAGTTGTGTGTGTCTTTCAGTCAACTTCATTTTCATTCAGACCTTTATTTGTAATATTCTAGTAGCTCGTGCACTTGTGACACCAGTTCTGGGATGGTATTTAGACATCGCTATTATTATGGATTATTCATTTCAAACTTTATTTCTGCACCTGTTTCTTTGTTATTAATTAATCTAAAATTGTTTAAAAATGGCTAATATTATTCTAACGTTGGCTTGCCTAGCAAGTGAAATGTTAGGCACCATCACGGTCCAGAAGGTGGGAATTTCGGGTCGTGATAAGTTGGTATCAGAGCACTAGGTTACTTAGGTCTCACGAGTCACGAACAAGCTTAGTAGAGTCTGAAGGATCGGTACGGAGACGTCTGTACTTATCTTTCAGAGCCTATAAAGTTTAGGAACAATATTACTTCTTTCTTATTTTGTCGTGCGATTTTATTCTATCATCGATGGTTGAACCATTCTATTCTTTTTCTCTCGCAGAATATATTTACCGACGGACAGAAACCGGAGCCCCTGGTGGCAACTATGACCAGGGGTAGAGGTAAAGGTAGAGGTCTTGCCAGAGGCCGAGGTAGAGGCAGAGGCAGAGGTAGAGCTCAGTCTAGAGCTCGAGCAGCATCACCTGTTGTAAAATCTCAGGCGGATTTGGGAGTGGAGGTTCCAGTTCAGACGGTACCTGTTGGACCAGTTCAGGCCCCGAAAGGATTCATAGCTACTCCAGTGCTTCAGGATGCTATAGTCCATTTGGTTAGCCTTATGGAGGGCGTGACCCAGAATGGTACATTTCCAGTGTTACCAGCCGTCTCACAGGCTGGGGGAGGAGCACAGACTCCCACTACTCCCGCTCCGGAGCAGATGGCTGCCCACTATCAGGCTTTTACAGTCCCGCCAGTGTGGGTAGTTCAACCAGTTGTTGCAGCACAGGCCGGTGATAGGTATGCTTTGTCTTTTGAGGCTTTGTTGAGGTTGGACAAGTTTACCAAGCTATTTCCAATCCATTTCAGTAGTACACCTTCTGAGGACCCACATGATTTTCTTGACCGTTGCTATGAAGTATTGCAGAACATGGGGATAGTCGAAAGCAATGGGGTTGATTTTGCTGTGTTTCAGATGACTGGATTCGCATAGAGATGGTGGAAAGATTATGTATTTACTAGACCAGTTGGTTTGCCTGCACTTACGTGAGAGTAGTTCTCGCAGCTATTTCAGGAGAAGCTGACCTTGTTCTTCAGGCGGGATTCTCCTGATACCTCTTGAACTTGAAATTGTGAACTGAAAGTTGACCCTGTTTTTCAGGAGGGCTCCTGATGCCGCTCTGACTTGACCTTGAAATGAGTTCTCTCGTTCTCCAGGTGGGCGCCTGGTAATTACTAGAAACTTAAAATGAATTCTCTCATTCTTCAGGTGGGTGCCTGCTAATGCCTTGAACTAGAAATAAATTCCCTTGTTCTGCAGGTGGGCGCCTGATGACTTAAAACCTGAAATAAATTCCCTCATTCTCTACGTGGGCGCCTGATGACTTAAAACTTGAAATAAATTCCCTCGTTCTCCAGGTGGGCGCCCGATGACTTAAAACTTGAAATAAATTCCCTCATTCTCCAGGTGGGCGCCTGATGACTTAAAACGTGAAATAAATTCCCTCGTTCTCCAGGTGGGGGCCTGGCAATGACTTAAAACTTGAAATAAATGCCCTCGTTCTTTAGGTGGGTGCCTGATGCTGACTCAAAACTTGAAATAAATTCCCTCGTTCTCCAGGTGGGCGCTGATGCTGACTCAAAACTTAAAATAAATTCCTTCGTTCTCCAGGTGGGTGCTTGATGCTGACTTAAAACTTGAAATAAATTCCCTTGTTCTCCAAGTGGGCGCCTAATGCTGACTTAATACTTGAAATGAATTCCCTCATTCTCTAGGTGGGTGCTTGCCAATGACTTGAAACTTGAAATAAATTCCCTAGTTCTCCAGGTGGGCGCCTGCTAATTACCTGATATAAATTCCCTCATTCTCCAGGTGGGCGCCTGCCAATGACTTGATATAAATTCCCTCATTCTCCAGGTGGGCGCCTGCCAATGACTTGGACTTGAAATAAATTCCCTCATTCTCCAGGTGGGCGTCTGCCAATGACTTGAAACTTGAAATAAATTCCCTCGTTCTTCAGATGGGCGCCTGCTAATGACTTGAACTTAAAATAAATTCCCTAATTTTCCAGGTGGGTGCCTGCTAGTGACTTATAACTTGAAAAGTAAAAGTTGACCCTATTCTTCAGGCAGGCTCGTGATACTTCTGACTTGAACCTAAAATCGATTTCTGAAATAATTCCCCTCGTTCTCCAGGTGGGTGCCTGCAATCAAAACAAACAAAATTTTCTGCCCCAGTTTGTACTAGGAAGATCTGTGAGTTATTAGCAAAACTGTAAATCACCTATGCTATCGATAAAAGGATGAAATGATGAGACTAAAACTAAAGACTCGACTAGGATGTGTGTCTCCTATAAGTAGAACCAAGAAATTTTTTGACTAGTAAATGCGTCTGCTAAAATTAAAACCTGAATGACCCAAACTAGAAGTGCGTCTCCTAGGGGTGACACTTGAATGATCCAAACTAGGAAGTGCATCTCCTAAGGATGAACTCAAACTACCCAAACTAGAAAGTGTGTCTCCTAAGTATGAACTCAAAGTACCCAAACTAGGAAGTACGTCTCCTAGAAGTGAAATCTCAATTTAGGAAGTGCGTCTCCTAAAAGAATGACTTGAAAGACCCAGACTAGGAAGTGCGTCTCCTAGGGGTAAAACTTGAACTAGGAAGTGAATCTCCTAGAAAATGAATAACTCAAACTAGGAAGTGCATCTCCTAGATGCGGGATTGAGCCTGAGGAAAACTATAAACTGAGCTTGACTAGAATAAAAACTGACCCTATTTTCCAGGCGGGACCTGTAATGACCCAACCGGTCATTTTAACTTTTAGAACCCCGTTCCCTAAAATAAAACTTCCTGTAGGTGCTTGTAATGATTTATGACTTGCGGGGATGGTTGGTTCGGGATTTGGAAGTGTTTGAGGTGAAACCGGAACACTTGGTTCCTTAAGTTGGCCTTAATGTGCTAAGTTTGACTTCGATCAACATTTTTAAAAAATGACCTGGAATAGAATTTTGATGATTCCAACAGCCCCGTATGGTGATTTTGGACTTAGGATCATGATCGGAATTTTATTTGGAAGTCCGTAGTGAAATTAGGCTTGAAATGGCTAAAATAGGAATTTAAAGTTTGAAAGTTTGACCGGGGAGTTGACTTTTTGATACCGGAGTCGGAATCCAGTTCTGAAAATTTTCATAGCTCCGTTATATAATTTATGACTTGTGTGTAAAATTTGAGGTCAATCGGAGTTGATTTGATAAGTTCCGACATTGAATGTAGAAGTTGAAAATTCTTAGTTTCATTAAGCTTGAATTGGGGGTATGATTCATGGTTTTAGCTTTGTTTGATGTGATTTAGAGGTTCGACTAAGTTCGTATGATGTTTTAGGACTTGTTGGCATATTTGGTTGAGGTCCCGAGGGCCTCGGGTGAGTTTCAGATGGTTAACGGATTAAAAGTTGGACTTAAAAAGCTACTGCAATTTTTCCTCTTCTGTTGGACATTCTAGGCTGTGATCGAGCCCAGATATCGAGCCAGATCTCGAGCCCAGGGTTGACGAGGTACATGCTCGAACTAGTGTATCGAAGCCATGATCGAAGGTCCAGCTCGAGGGCCATGATCGAAGGCAAGGCTTGAGAGTCAGGATCGTGACCCAAGATCGAGGGTCACTATCGAAGGTTCAAGCTCGATGCCATGATTGAGGCTATGATCGAAGGCCCAACCTCGATACCCTGATCGAGGC
>AWOL01S0005264.1:1788-22569 GCA_000715115.1 Nicotiana otophora
GGTCGATCAAGCCTATTAGATTCTTCCTACCCAATTCACCCATGATCAAGAAAAGACATGATTTCATAAATTATATAGCAGGAAGTTCATACATACGATGTTAAATCATTTGTTTAGCCATTGCGCCTTTAAGTCTAAAAATACATAATTCTTATAGTTTTAATGGAACAAGTGATCAAACACAACATAACTGGTTTAACATTCCCAACACCCATATACAACCCACATAGTGTCTACGGAGCCTCTAAAGATACAAAAGAGAGTAAAGATGGTGTCGTCAACAAGGCCCCGGCTATATCTCAAAAAGTGACCACAATATAAACAAAAGGTACAATGCATGATCCCGGAATGAAATGGGGCTCACCGAGTCCGCTGGAAAGATGATGATGTACCACTAACTACGATCAATAATGTCTGCTATGTAACCAACTGCATCTATTTAAAGATGTAGTGCCCCCGATAAAAGGGACGTTAGTACCATCGAATAGTACTAGTATGTAAAGCTGAAACACCATCTCAATAGAATGGACAATAATACAACAGGGAAAACAGTCGTGTTCAATAAAAGCTTCAAAACAATACTAAAATATCAAGTAAGGATCACATAAGTTCTCAAGTCAATTTCCATCTTATTAGGTTGGGTAATCTTTAGTACCATATGCCACAATCCACAATACCATCGTGTTCTTACACGGAGTCCGATCTCGACCCGATCGGCTAGGTCATCTCATTTGAGACATCAACCATATCCACAATTTCAATTATCATTTCCAGCACAGTTACCACCATGTGTGCGGCATGGCGTCCTATCACGGCCCGATCGGCTAGACCATCTCACTTGAGACATCAACCATAACCATAATTTCAATTATCTCACATCATAATTCTTTCATATTCTTTCGATTCATTGGCACTAGGGATCACGATTACAAAATCATTCTTGGCACTTGGCCGTATTTCATAATTCCAGTCCCTTTTTTTCCACAGTCAAATATCATTATCATAATCATTATCAACAACAATAAGACTTCACGTTCAATACATTAAGTTCACATAACACAACAATTTAGGAATCTTAGGCACATAGAGGCTTTTCATACAATTTGGCATAACAACCTTTATTTCGATCTTGACATGAAGTCTTAACATTTCTAACACATATTCTACATTTTGAACATATCCTTAAATGGCAAGATGACATGATGAAGCATTTAGAATAAATATTAAACATATATCCTTTCACACAACCACATTAGGAATAGCCAATTCAATAATGATCAAGGTTTTACTTCAATTACATGAATACCGTGGGATTCGATTCTAGGAAGAAGGGGGTTTAGCCATACATACCTCAATTGAGCTTCCTTAATCTCTAAAATGTTCCGGAATTCTTAGCAACTTTGATCTATTTTCTAAATATAACAAGTTGGACCACGATTAGGAAGATGGACATGATTTTAGCTCATTTCCGCATATTATCAAACACTAGGTGTGCATCAATGTTTTTAAGCCCCCTTTTTGAAGGGTTACATCTTTCCCCAACCCATTCTCTACCATTTTTAGCTCACAACCTCCCCACATACTTCAAGGATACATGCATGCAAAACAACAACCCTCACACCCAATAATTATCTTGCTAATTACCCATTGCTAGACAAAATTCAAATTTAGGGTTAGGGTGTAGAATCTTACCTTTTAAGAAGAAGACCTAGGTGCCTCTCTTGATAATCTTCAAGGTTTTAAGTGAGAGTTGAAGAGCAATTTTGATGAATATTCACTTCTCCCTCTAGGACTATCTCTCTCTCTCACACTCTCAAAATATCAGAAAATATGTTCCCAATGGTCCAAGGTAGGTATTTTAACGGAATAGGGTCAGGTTTAAACATAGGAAAATGGATACTTCGAAAATCTGGATCTGGCTACAGACCTGGCCTCGTGAGCTCTGTAGCGAGCTATAAACCTGGCCTCGCGAGGGTTATAGCCTTGTCTAGCATTCTACACACCTGGCCTCGCGAGGGTTATAGCCTAGTCTAGCGTGCTACAGACCTGGCCTCGCGAGCTCTGTAGCGAGCTATAGGCCATTCTTTTGGGTATTTGAACATATCATTTTGTAGGAATGTACAAATGACGAATGGTTTGAAGCGTAAGAAACTAGACTTAAAGGGATTCAATATGATAGGTAGATCACCTCATAAGTCATTATAGTTTGGTAGCAGCATGCATTTGAAGTAGGATCGTGTGCGAATTGAGACAACCTTTCCACTTAATGTATCCTACTTGTTCCACATGAATTCTTTCCATTCACAAAACTCCTTAGTATGTTTCAACACACCTTAAACATATACTTTTCATTTCGAAATAATGTGGTTCTATCCCATGGGTCTCATTTAATACTCTAACACGGTATTCCCCAATAATATTGGCGTACTTTACAATATTAAATCTTTAGAAAAATTTAAACGGGACCTTACATTCTCCCCCACTTAGGATCATTCATCCTCGAATGAGAAGTAGAGTCCGTTTCCAAATATTTCGCAAATCGCAAACTCCCAAATTTGACTAACTCTAAAAAAACAAATTCAAAAATTTTGGCAGAGTCTCCTCTGTAATTGGGCCTATCCACCTGTCAGAGAAGCTCAGAAACCAATCCTAACAATATATACATAATCCAATGAAGCAACATAATATGAAACAACACCAACCGGGGCCTTATAAGGAATACATTACTGGAAAGGAACACCCTTAGTATAAATTGTTCAGATGACACACAATTCATAGGGAACACTTTCATAGAAACGATTACATAACTATTCAAACAAATGAGGGTACTTCCTCTTCATTTCATCTTCGGCCTCCCAAGTGGCCTCTTTAACCTGCCGATTTCGCCATAACACTTTCACAGAGGCAATATCTTTATTTCTTAGCTTTCGGACTTGTCTATCAAGAATAGAAACTGGAATTTCTTCATAAGTCAATTCCTGATAAATCTCAATAGTTTCAATCGGAGCAATGAGTGTCGGGTCTCCAACTACTTTCTTCAACATAGACACATGAAATACTGGGTTCACTAATAACATCTCAGGTGGTAGCTCAAGTTTTTACGCCACCTGACCAATCCTCTAAATGATTTTGTATGGTCCTACATACCTCGAACTCAATTTCCCTTTTTTCCAAATTGCATTACACCCTTCATGGTGGAAACCTACAAGAATACCCAATCATCTTCTTTGAACTCTAAATTCCTATGACAAACATCCGAATAGGACTTCTGACGACTCTGAGCAGTCTTCAACCGCTCCTTAATGATTTTAACTTTTTCCATAGCCTAATGCACGAGGTCTAGCCCTATCAACTCTGCTTCCCCAATTTTTAAACCACCTAATGGGAGATCTACATCTCCTACCATATAAAGCCTCGAACGGTGCCATCTGAATGCTAGCGTAATGGCTATTGTTGTAGGCAAATACTATAAGTGGAAAATGATCATCCCAACTACCTTTGAAGTCTAGAACACAAGCACGCAACATATCCTCAAGCGTCTGAATAGTCCGCTCTGCCTACCCGTCAGTTTGCGGGTGAAAGGTTATACTAAGATTCACCTGAGTACCCAAACCTTGCTGAAATGTCTTCCAAAAATTAGCAGTGAATTGTACTCCCCGATCAGAAATGATGGAAACCGGAGTGCCATGCAGCCTAACTATTTCTTTGGTATACCATTGAGCATATTGTTCCGTTGTATCGGTAGCCTTAACCAGCAAGAAGTGTGCTGATTTCGTGAGTCGATCCACAATCACCCAAATTGAGTCAATATTGCATGGAGTGCATGGTAATCCTACCACAAAATCCATATTAATCATTTGCAACTTCCACATTGGAATTTCTATGTTCTGTGACAAGCCATAGGGCCGTTGGTGTTCAGCCTTCACTTGCTGACGATTTGGACACTTCTCCAAAACCTCCGCTACATTCCTTATCATATCGTTCAACCAATAGACTTCCTTAAGATCATGATGCATTTTCGTAGAACCTGGGTGCACGGAATACCTAGAAGTGTGAGCTTCAGTCATAATTCTTTCACATAGACCATCCATATTTGGAACACATAGTCGCGCTTGGTACCTTAGTGTACCATCATCCATACCAAGAGAAAAGGCCACGGTCTTATGTTTATGAATCCCCTCTTTCAATTGCACCAACAATGGATTTTTGTATTTCTTCTCTTCAATTTCCACAACAAGCGATGATTCAACCCTATTTTGCACAATTACCCCTCCTTCACTAGAGTTTGCAAGTCGAATTCCCAAACTAGCCAATCGGTGAACTTCCTTGGCCAATGGCCTTTGATATGCCTCCAAGTGAGCCAAACTACCCATGGATTTCTGGCTAAGAGCATCTGCCACATCATTGGCCTTTCCCGGATGATATAGAATATCAATGTCGTAGTCCTTGAGTAACTCAAGCCATCTTCTATGCCTCAAATTCAATTCCTTTTCTTTGAAAATATATTGAAGGCTCTTATGGTCCGTGAATATATCTACATGGACCCTATATAAATAATGATGCCAAAGTTTCAATGCAAATACCACTGCCGCAAGTTCTAAATCATGTGCTGGATAGTTATTTTCATGATTTTTGAGTTGCCTAGAAGCATAAGCTATCACCTTGCCGTATTGCATTAATACACACCCAAGCTCGATCCTTGAAGCATCACAATATACCACAAATCTGTCTATACCCTCTGGTAGGATCAACACAGGTGCCGTAGTCAATTTTGCTTTCAATTCCTGGAAAATCCTTTCACAAGCATCTGACCATTGGAAAGTAATTGCCTTCTGCGTCAATTTAGTCAATGAAGAGGCAAGAGTAGAAAATCCCTTCACAAACTTTCTGTAATATCCAGCTAAGCCTAAGACACTGCAAATCTCCTTTGGAGTTATAGGCCTCGGCCAATTCTTCACAGCTGCAATTTTCTGAGGATCAACCTTAATTCCCTCACTAGAGACTACATGACCCAAGAATGCGAAAGATTTAAGCCAAAATTCACACTTCAAAAACTTTGCATATAACTTGTGCTGATATAGGGTTTGCAGAAGTACCCTGAGATGATCGCCATGGTCTTCTCGATTGCGTGAATACACAAGGATATCATCAATAAAAACTATCACAAAAGAGTCTAGGAATGGCTTGAAAACTCGATACATAAGATCCATGAAGGCTGCTGGGGCATTTGTTAGCCCAAAAGACATCACAATAAATTCAAAATGCCCATACCAAGTCCTAAAAGCTATTTTCAGAATATCCCGCTCCCTGATCTTCAATTGGTGATACCTGGATCTTAAATCAATTTTGGAGAAGTACCTGGCACCTTGTAATTGATCAAATAAGTCATCTACCCTTGGTAGTGGGTATTTATTTTTGATTGTGACCTTGTTGAGCTGCAGATAATCAATACACATTCTCAGTGACCTATCTTTCTTTCTTTACAAAGAGAACAGGTGCACCCCAAGGCGACACAATTGGTCGGATGAAACCCTTTTCTAATAAATCTCTCAATTGTTCCTTTAGTTCCTTCAATTATGCCGGTGCCATTTTGTAGGGCGGAATAGATATAGGCTGCATATCTGGCATCACATCAATCCCAAAATCAATCTCCCTACCTGGAGGTATCCCAGGGAGCTCATCAGGAAAGACCTCCAAAAATTCATTCACCACTGGCACAGACTCAAGTGTATGTGTCTCAGCATCGGTGTCTGTAACCCAGACCAAATGGTAAATACACCCCTTGTTGATCATCTTCGTGGCCTTAAAGTAAGAAATGAACCTACCTTTCGGTACCACATCATCACCCTTCAACTCAATAACTGGCTCATTTGGAAATTCGAACCTAACAGTCCTGGTTCAGCAATAAACCTTGGCAAAACAAGAATAAAGCCAATCCATCCCTGTTATCACATCAAAATTGACCATTCTCAGTTCAATAAGATCGGTCATGGTGTCCCGACCATGCAACGTGACAACACAATCCCTATAAACCCGCGCGGCAAAATAGACTCACCAACTGGAGTAGATACAGAGAATGGCTCATGAATCTGTTCCGGTTCTATCCCAAATTCCATATCAACATAAGGAGTGACATATGACAGAGTGGAACCAGGATCAATAAGAGCATATACATCATGATATTGGACAGTCAATATACCTGTGACAACATCTAGAGAAGCCTCTGCACTCTGGCAACCACTCATAGCATAGAAACGGCTGGGTCCTCCTGAACCCTGTGCACCACCCCTAGTTGCACCACGCCCTGCTAGTGCTGGAGGGCCTCGAGCTGGAGGGGTGCTGAAGATGGTAGCAACTGCAGAACTGGATGGCTATGTTGTGCCCCTGCCCGCACCCTGGCAGGATGCACGACACTCCCTATGAATATGACCCCTCCAATCCACACCTATAACATACTGGCAGGTCCATGTAGCAGATTCCCAAATGCATCCTCCCACACTTGGGGCATAGGGCTCTCCGTTGCTGCTGGAATCTCCCTCCTGATTGGCCCTGCTGGTGGGGTCCCCTGCTACCTTGATTGGGCCTGAAATGACATGCCTGCTGCTGACTAGCCCCTGCTACCGGTGCACTGGCTGAAGACTGAGCAAAAGACTGGGATGGCCCTGATGACCCTCCCTTGAAAGCTGATCTTCCCCCACCAAATGACTCCCCAAAGTTGCCCGCGGACCGGGCATTGCTGGTACCCTCTCACTCCCTTCTGTTCTTCGACTTACGGTCCTCTGTAGCTTGACCAAATGCTACTATTTTCCCATAGTTCATATTTGAATTCAAGGCAGCTGTAGCGGCCTCATTGATAACCAAGGGGCTAAGGCCCTGCACAAACCGGCGCACTCTAGCCTCCATAGTAAGCAACATTAGAATGGCATATTTTGACAGGCGCGTGAACTCCATATGTTACTCCCACACACTCCTACCCCCTTGCTTAAGATTCTCAAACTCTGCGGCACGAGCTGCACTAGTCTCGGCTGGCAAGAAATGATCCATGAAAGCGTCAGCAAAATCGCTCCACCTCGCTGGAGGGCTCCCCTCCTCCCAAGAGTCCTCCCACAGCTCAAATGAAGAATAGGCCACCCCTTTCAGGCGGTAGGCGGCTAAATCCACTCCTTCTATCTTAGTAGCGCACATAACTCAAAGAGTCTTATGAATCTCATCAATGAAGTCCTGTGGGTCCTCCTCGGGATTAGCACCCATGAACACCGGAGGATCCAACTAAAGAAACTTGCTCATCCTGGAACCCCTAGAATCCCCTTGTTGGCAAGAAGAAGTGGGTGCAACATTTGATCTCTAGGCTTGAAAAGCCACTATCTGTGTCAGCATCTGGATAGCTCCCATAAGATCAAGATCAGAAACACCAGAATCGGAAGCTGGGACTAGAGGTGGAACTGGTATATCAGTTGGAAGGACTGTTGTACCATCAGTAGACGTAGGGACAGGAGCGGTCTGGTCAGTTGTTGTAGAGTCACGTAGTGTAGTAACTGGATGAGTGTTCTCACTCCTCGGGTGTTCACCCGCATCATGAATTATAGGGTCAACTGTCACTCCTGGGGTGACATTGGCTCTTTGGCCAGTTCTTGCCTTCTTCTTAGGTGCCATGTACTGAAAGTTAAAGTAAAGCACAAGTTAAAGGAGGAAATATATTACAATTAGCTTGATCGCACGATCGAGAACATAAAAGAAGGGTATTGTTCCTAAATTCCCATGTAGCATCCTAATTATAGATGTGGTCGACAACATACCGATAATAAGGACTCTACTAGACACGGCTCCGAGACATCCTANTCTGATACCAAGTTTGTCACGCCCCAAAATCGAGGAGCGCAACCGGCACTCAGCCGAGTGAACCCGGTCGAGCAAGCCTATTAGATTCTTTCTATCCAATTCACCCATGATCAAGAAAAGACATGATTTCATAAATTATACAGTAGAAAGTTCATACATACGATGCTAAATCGTTTGATTAGCCAATGCGCCTTTAAGTCTCAAAATACATAATTCTTATAGTTCGAATGGAACAAGTGATCAAACACAACATAACTGGTTTAACATTCCCAACATAAATATACAACCCACATAGTGTCTACAGAGCCTCTAAAAATACAAAAGAGAGTAAAGATGGTGTCGGCAACAAGGCCCCGGCTATACCTCAAAAAGTGACCACAATATAAACAAAAGATACAATACATGACCCCAGAATGACATGGGGCTCACCGAGTCCGCTGGGAAGATGATGATGTACAACTAACTACGATGAACAATGTCTTCTATGTAACCACCTGCATCTATTTAAAGATGCAGCGCCCCCGGTAAAAGGGATGTTAGTACCATCGAATAGTACTAGTATGTAAAGCTAAAATACCATCTCAATAGAATGGACAATAATACAAGGGGGAAAACAGTCATGAGTTCAATAAGAGCTTCAAAACAATACTAACATATCAAGTAAGGATCACATAAGTTCTCAAGTCAATTTCCATCTTATTAGGTTGGGTAATCTTTAGTGACATATGCCACAATCCACAATACCACCGTGTTCTTACACGGAGTTGGATCTCGACCCGATCGGCTAGGTCATCTCATTTGAGACATCAACCATATCCACAATTTTAATTATCATTTCCAGCACAGTTACCACAATATGTGCGGCATGGCATCCGATCACGGCCCGATCGGCTAGGCCATCTCACTTGAGATATCAACCGTAACCACAATTTCAATTATCTCACATCATAATTCTTTCATATTCTTTCGATTCATTGGCACTAGTGATGACGATTACTAAATCACTCTTGGCACTTGGCCGTGTTTCATAATTCCAATCCCCTTTTGTCCACATTCAAATATCATTATCATAAACATTATCAACAATAATAAGGCTTCACGTTCAAGACATTCAGTTCACATAACACAACAATTTGGGAATCTTAGGCACATAGAGGCTTTTCATACAATTTTGCATAACAACCTTTATTTCGATCTTGACATGAAGTCTTAACATTTCTAACACATATTCCACATTTTGAACATATCCTTAAATGGCAAGATGACATGATGAAGCATTTAGAATAAATATTGAACATATATCCTTCGACACATCCACATTAGGAATAGCCAATTCAATAATGATCAAGGTCTTACTTCAATTACATGAACACCGTGGGATTTGATTCTAGGAAGAAGGGGGTTTAGCCATACATACCTCAATTGAGCTTCCTTAATCTCTAAAATGTACCGGAATTCTTAGCAACTTCGATCTATTTTAGAAATATAACAAATTGGACCAAGATTCGGAATATGAACATGGTTTTAGCTCATTTGAGCATATTATCAAACACTAGGTGTGCCTCAATGTTTTTAAGCCCCCTTTTTGAAGGGTTACATCTTTCCCCAACCCATTCTCTATCATTGTTAGCTCACAACCTTCCAACATACTTCAAGGATACATGCATGCAAGACAAGAACCCTCACACCCAATAATTATTTTCCTAATTACCCATTTTAGACAAAATTCAAATTGAGGGTTAGGGTGTAGAATCTTACCTCTTAGGAAGAAGACCTAGGTGCCTCTCTTGATAATCTTCAAGGTTTTAAGTGAGAGTTGAAGAGCAATTTTGATGAATATTCACTTCTCCCTCTAGGACTCTCTCTCTCTCTCTCTCTCTCTTTCAAAATATCAGAAAATATGTTCAAAATGGTCCAAGGTAGGTATTTTAACGGAATAGGATCGGGTTTAAAACATAGGAAAATGGATACTCCGAAATACTGGATCTGGCTATAGACCTGGCCTCAGGAGTTCTGTAGCGAGCTACAGACTTGGCCTCGTGAGGGTTATATACTGGTCTATCATGCTATAGACCTGGCCTCATGAGGGTTATAGCCTAGTCTAGCGTGCTACAGACCTGGCCTCGCGAGCTCTATAGCAAGCTACATGCCAGCCTTTGGTTATTTGAACATAACTAATTGTAGGAATGTCCAAATAACGAACAGTTTGAAGCGTTAGAAACTAGACCCAAACGGCTTCAATATGATAGGTAGATCACCTCATAAGTCATTATAGTTTGGTAGCAACATGAATTTGAAGTAGGATTATGTGCGAATTGAGACATCCTTTCCACTTAATGTATCCTACTTGTTCCACATGAATTCTTTCCATCACAAAACTCCTTAGTATGTTTCAACACACCTTAAACATATACTTTTCATTTCTAAATAATGTGGTTCTATCCCATGGGTCTCCTTTAATACTCTAATTTGGTATCCCCAAATAACGTTGGCGTACTTTAAAATATTAAATCTTTAGAAAACTTTTAACGGGGCCGTACACCTTTCCTGTATAATCTTAATCTTCTCGATTGCTTGTTGTACCAACTCTGGTCCTACTAACTTAGTTTCCCCAACATCAAACCATCCTATAGACGACCTACACTTCATCCGTAAAGAGCTTCGTATAGAGCCATCTGAATACTGGAATGATAGCTATTATTATACGCGAACTCAATAAGCGGCAGATGATCATCCCAACTACCCTTGAAGTCTATCACACAAGCCTGTTACATATCCTCAAGTGTCTGAATAGTACGCTCAGCATGTCCGTCTGTCTGGGGGTGAAATGTTGTACTAAGACTTACCTGAGTCCCCAATCATTTTTGGAAGGACCTCCAGAAATTATCTATAAACTGAGCTCCTCTATCCGGGATAATAGATATAGGGACACCATGAAGTCGTACTATCTCCTTAATACAAAGCCTTGCATAATTCTCTACAGAATATGTAGTCCTAACGCACAGAAAATGAGTTGATTTTGTAAGTCTATCAACAATCACCCATATAGAATCGAACTTACGCTGGGTACGAGGTAAGCCTACGATGAAATCTATATTAATTACTTCCTATTTACAAGTCGGAATCTCTATAGCCTACAATAATCCACCGGGTTTTTGATGCTCAATCTTAACCTGTTGGCAGTTAGGGCACTGAGAAACAAACCTGCTACATCCTTTTCATTATGTCCCACCAATATATTCCCCTGATATCATGATACATCTTTGTTGCTCCTGGATGGACAGAATAACGAGAATAGTGAGTTTCTCCCATAACCTGCCAGCACAGCCCTGCAACATTAGGGACACATAATCATCCTCGATATCTAAGGACTCCATCTCCTATAATCTCAAGTGTAGTCTTCTCCTTCTGAGGGGTTGTATCCCTGTAATGAGCTAACACGGGATCCTCGTACTGGCGTTCCTTCACTTCAGTTACTAAAGAGGATGTTGTCGTGTCCTGAATAGTAATTGTGGTATCACCTGAGTCCAGTAATCGAACTCCAAGACCATCTAGATGATGAATGTCATGGGCTATCCCACTCTTCTCTGGTTGTAATTGTGGTATCACCTGAGTCCAGTAATCGAACTCCAAGACCATCTAGATGATGAATGTCATGGGCTATCCCACTCTTCTCTGGTTGTAATTGTGGTATCACCTGAGTCCAGTAATCGAACTCCAAGACCATCTAGATGATGAATGTCATGGGCTATCCCACTCTTCTCTGGTTGTAATTGTGGTATCACCTGAGTCCAGTAATCGAACTCCAAGACCATCTAGATGATGAATGTCATGGGCTATCCCACTCTTCTCTGGTTGTAATTGTGGTATCACCTGAGTCCAGTAATCGAACTCCAAGACCATCTAGATGATGAATGTCATGGGCTATCCCACTCTTCTCTGGTTGTAAATATGAAATGCTACCCATAGATCTACGGCTGAGGGCATCGGCTACTACATTCGCCTTCCCCATATGGTATAAAATATCAACATCATAGTCATTTAGTAGCTCCAACCATCTCCTCTGACGTAAATTTAATTCCTTTTTCTTGAAGATATACTGAAGGCTCTTATGATCCGTATAGATATCAACATGAATGCCCTACAAATAGTGCCTCCATATCTTTAGTGCATGAATCACCGTGGCTAACTCAAAATCGTGGGTCGGGTAATTCTTCTTGTACTTTCTTAGTTGTCTAAAATCATAAGCTACAACCTTACCATGTTGCATCAGTACACAACCCAATCCAACGCCCGAAGCGTCATAATAGATAGTATAACCATCGGTTCCCTCTGGGAGTGTTAGAATCGGTGTTGAAGCTAGTCTGTCCTTCAATGCCTGGAAACTCCATTCGCAAGCATCAGTCCACTGAAACTTAGGTCCCTTCTGAGTCAACTTTGTCAATGGTGCTGAAAGAGAAGAAAATCCCTCTACGAATCTCCTGTAATAACCTGCCAAACCGAGAAAGTTATGAACCTACGTCGGTGTCGTAGGTCTAGGCCAAGTCTATACTGCCTCAATCTTTTGTGTATCAACCCGGATACCTTCACGTAAAAAAATATGCCCAAGGAAAGCTATAGAATTCAACCAGAATTCACATTTAGAGAATTTTGCATACAACTTCCCTTTTTGTAGAACTCTGAGCGCAGTATGCAAATGATCTGCGTGCTCAGTCTCTGAACGTGAATACACCAATATATCATCAATAAATATAATAACGAACAGATCTAGAAAGTGTTCGAACACACGGTTAATCAAATCCATGAATGTTGTTAGGGCATTGATCAAACCGAATGACATAACACGAAACTCAAAGTGCTTGTATTTGGTCATGAATGTTGTCTTCGGAATATCTTTCTCCTTAACCCTTACCTGAAGGTACCCGGACCTCAAGTCTATCTTCGAGAAACACTTGGCACCTTGCAACTGATCAAATAGATCATCAATCCTCGGGAGCGGATACTTATTCTTGATCGTTACCTTATTCAACTGTCTATAATCAATACACATCCACAAGGAACCATCTTTCTTCCTCACAAATAACACAGGTGCTCCCCACGGTGATGTACTAGGTCTAATAAAGCCTTGTTCAAGCAAGCCCCTTAGTTTTTCCTTCAACTCTCTCAACTCTGCAGGTGCCATTCTATAGGGAGGAATAGATATTGGCTGAGTATCTAGTAATATGTCAATAGAAAACTCAATTTCTCTCTTTGGCTAAAGACCCAAAAGCTTATCATGGAAAACATCGAGAAACTCATTAACCACAGGGATAGACTGAACGGTTGGTGACTCTACTTTTACATCCTGAACCCGAACTAAGTGATAAATATAGCCCTTTCTAATCATCTTCCCTGCCTTGAAATAGGAAATAAACCTACCTCTCGGCGATGTCGTATTACCTTTCCACTCTAAAACAGGCTTCCCTGGGAACTAGAATCAAATCATCTTTGATCTACAATCAACGTTGGCATAACAAGAAGCCAACCAATCCATACCCGGTATAACATCAAATTCTACCTTATCTAACTCAATTAGGTCTGCTATTGTAGATCGACTATGAAATACTATTGTACAATCTATATATACCCGTCTAGCTATCACTGGATCCCCAATAGGTGTAGACACCTCAAAACGTTTAACCAACTCAGGTTCTATTCCAAACTTACTAGCAACCAACGGAGTAACATATGATAAGGTGGAACCTGGGTCAATCAATTAATATACATCATATGAGGAGACTGATAATATACCTGTAACAACATCAGGTGACGACTCTTGATCATGTCGACCTGCTAATGCATAAATGCAATTTTGAGGAGCGCTCAAGCTAGATGCTCTACCTCTGCCTCTACCACGACCGATTGGTTCTTGTGAACCTTGACTACAGGGGTGTACTGATGATGACGAACCAGCTATAGATCTTACTGGCTGAACTATGCTTGCACCACCTTTCGTCGGACAATCTCTCATAACGTGGCCTGGATAACCACAAGTATAACAAACACCCAACCCCATACGGCACTGCCCGGCATGCTGCTTACCACACTGAGCACATCGTCGCAAGGGCGGCCTCATCTGACTTGACTCACCCCTATACTGAGAACTTGAGGCCCTAGAATTCTGACTAGGCCCTGAATATGTGGAACGATCAAATCTCCTACCGGCAAACTAGGGGGTGCGCTAGCCGATGGCTGGGCTGGATACCTTGGGTATTGTTGTCTCTGACCACCTCAAAACTCACAAGAAGGACCTGAAGATCTCACTCTCTTACTATGGCCCCTATCATGCTCACGATCGGCCCTCTGCTTCTGCTTACACTCCTCTATCCCCTGAGCGTATGCCTGAATACGAGAAATATTCATGCCTGGCTGAAGTGAGACTGACATACAGTCGTTAGGCAGGTGCGGCTCCAACCCCATCATGAACCGGTGAACCCAATCCTCCATCTTATATACAATAGTGGGAGCATACCTAGCCAATAAATTAAACTGAAGGTTGTACTCCCGAACACTCATATTACATTGCCGAAGGGTCAAAAACCTATCAACTCTTGCCCTTCTAAGCTCTGGTGGCAGATAATGACAAAGAAAAGCCTCTGTAAACTCATGCCATACCGCTAGAGGGGCATCCTCACCTCTGGACAACTCCCAAGACTCGTACAAATTAACTGCAACATCCAGAAGTCTATAGGAAGCTAGCTCAACTGACTCAGTCGCAGTGGCCTTCATTACCCTCAAAGTCCTCTCCATCATATCGATAAATACCTGAGGGTCCTTGTTTAGATCTGCTCCAGTGAATACCGGAGGGTCCAAATTAATGAAATCACGAACCCTCGCACTGATGGCCCTATCTGCATGATCAATACCTACTTCCTGACGCCAAGATTATGCGGCTACTAATCGAGTCAATAGTTGAATAGCATCTCTCATCTCCTACCCCGGTGCATCTGGCTGAGGAGCTGGGTGTACAGGGGCAGGCACTGGAGCTAGTTCCCCTCAGAGCTCCCCTAGAGAGGGCGAGGTATGTGAAGTCTGAGATGGTATCTTACTATGAGACTCTCCCTGAGCCCTGGTAACTCGTGGTGCTCGAGTAGTAGTCTCATCAGCCACAGACTTGCCCTTCTTGGTGGCTGTAGCCTTCTTAGGCATCGCTGAAAACATAACATATCGTTAGGGAAATGAATCCTTATATCGCACGATCCAAGATAAGAAAGGTGGATAACGTCCTATATGTCCTATAGCCTCCATTTTTTAATATGGTGCACAACACACTCATAAACAAGACTATAATAGACACGGTCTGCAGACAACCCTAGGATAGAACTTCTTTGATACCACTTTTGTCACAACCCAAGCCGATGGGCCATGATGAGTGCCCGAGTCCTACCTGTCAAACACCCCTAAGCATCCGTCTAAGATATAAACATGAATAACATCTATCAATAAACTGCTGAATCATGTGAATAACATATGTGAGGAAAACATGTCCAAAAGACATATATACATATACATGCAGAATACGGTAGGGCGAGCCGACAAGGCTGCTATAGACAACTATATATCCAAAACTAGAAGCCGACAAGGCCACATACTATCCAACTATACATGACNATACATGCAGAATACGGTAGGGCGAGCCGACAAGGCTGCTATACACAACTATACATCCAAAGCTAGAAGCCGACATGGCCACACATTATCCAACTATACATGACTGTCTACAGACCTCTAATAGAGTGTACAACTGTATGAAGGATGGGACTGGGCCTCGTCGTACCCATATCTACATACAAAAATAGCGTACCAAAATTAATAACAGCTCCCGATCAAGTGGAGCACACCAACTCTGGCTGATCAAGGATCCTAAAAAAGGGGACCGTCAGCCTGTCTACCTGCACCTGTGGGCATGAAACACAGGCCCCGAGAAATAGGGGAGTCAGTACGAATAATGTACCGAGTATGTAAGGTATAAAAATCACAGATGGAGTAAAGGAATCTTCCTGTAAGTCTAAATAACTTTGTGAATCCTGAAATATTTATAAAGTCATGCATGTTCATATAAATGGCGTATCATGCGTAAGTATATGTGTACATAACATTATCAAGCCTCCGGGGCCCCATCATATCATCTCGGCCTCTCTGGGTAAAATCATCAACATATACCAACTGATCAGGTGGTGGTGCGTATATAATGCCGTAACCTTTTCCCATATCCCATATCCATATAATATACGCGTATATAACGCCATATGGTCATGGGTCAATATACATGTATAAATGAACGAAATGCATAAGAAGTAATTTAATAAGATTTCTCGGAATGTCATAAGATCAATATGCCTTCGGATAAACTTTATCAACTATGTATTTTTCTAAGACCCTTGAACAGAAGATATTATAATAAAACACATAAGAATTCAAGAACATAGGCACCCCAAGTGCTTCTACGAATAGAGACATTTATGAAAGTTGTGCATTTACTCATTTAGTTTGTATTATATGGATCATGCCAAAAGGAAATAAGGGATAGCCTTAACATACCTAAGTCGATTCTCTTAACAATCCATCTAACCCACGTATTTTGCGAAAAACACGCAATGGCGGATCGAAGTAGGGAAAAATCCGTATGATATTTTTGAGAAAGATTGTACCGTGCTCTCTTAGAATTGCATCTCACGTTGTTGTAGCGTTATAAGGGTTCATATGAACTTTTGGTGAAGCTACATCAGTTACCTTACAAACATATACATTTCCCTTTAATGACATATGTAGGTGTCTTTATCATAGGTGTGGGCCCCACTTTATGTGATGACTTAGCCAACAAATTCCCTAAATATTCCACCTAGCCCCTATCCAAAAGAGTCATTGTTACCTAAATCTCTTGCTGCCACATTGGGTCTCCACTAAGCTTATCCAAAAATTCTAATTACTTTGTTAATCTCCCACTAAACATTAATAATTGACCAATTATCCATTTAATTAAGAATTATCTCTAATTGCTTAAAATACTAATCACTTTTAACACATTTTATGTACCTTACTATCATGGTCATATGGTACCTTGTATGGCACTAATCCATAAATACCGGGTATTATAGCTTAGACCGTATTTCATCCAAAATTCACAACCTTTAACGAAACTCATTTTCTTTGATTTGTTTACCCTCTAACCTTCATGGCACTTACTTATCCCCTGTTATAAATAGCATAAGTACTTATAACCTCAAAAATAATCTCATTCTTGAGCCTACGCCGATTAACTTATGATGAAACTTTAACGTACGAAAACACGAAATATAACAGCAAACTTGGTATCAGAGCATGGTTTAGGAGTCCTAAGGTGTCATGGATCTGTGTCAGTAAAGGCCCTCTTATCGGTGTGTTGCCGGCCACACTTATAATAGGGAGGCTACAACTACATTTAGGAAATATTTCTCTTCTTCTATCCCCGATAGTGCGTTGCGGTTCTGAGTTAGTCTCGGAGTTCCCTTGTTAATATCAAGGAATGTTTGCATATCGTACGATGAAATGAGAAAGGCCTAAGGATTAAAAGAATGATGCACATAACAGGCACAATGTGTGAGGTGCCCAATTATCCTCGTAATAGAGGAAGGAAAAGTCAAGGATACGACCAAGGTAAGCAAGGTCATAGAGTTGGTCTCGAGAGTCATGGTTGTTGTTTTCATATATATGGTGCAATGTGGTGTTATCTATATGTTTTTTAGGATTTATTTCTGAGATTCTCTAGCAGGTGGATAGGCCCAATTGCAGAGGAGATTCTGCCAAAATTTCTGAAAATTTTGGGAGTTAGTCAAATTTGGGAGCTAAAGATGTGTGGAAAAAGAAACCAGTTATGTTGAGTGTTTGGGGATAGACTCTACTCCTCATTCGAGGACGAATGATCTTAAGTGGGAGAGAATATAATGACTCGACTTGTCATTTTGAACATTTATGCTCCTTTCAACTATTTGAAGTCTTGAGTAGTTTCATATGATGTATTATGACAAAGTTTGAGTTTTTTGTATTCGACCTCGGATCGGAGTTTTGATGATTCTGTTAGGTCCGGATGGTGATTTTGTACTCGGGCATATGCCCGGAATTTATTTTGGCTATTTCTAGGAAGCGTCGACGTCGTTTCTTCAAGCACAAGTGGCATCACATTAATCAAATGAGCTCCAAATTAAGTTTTTATTAAAGCATTAGATCCATATGGAAATTACGGAGTCATAGAAAAAAATAATCGTCGAATTCGGACATCGTATGAGAGAGTTATGCCCATTTTCGGGCGAAATACAAATGATTTCCCATCGCCGGCGCACAGGGTAGAGTAGGGCGCTATTCCTGGCGTTGGGAATGTTGAGGTTCTAGAACCAGTACCACGAGCAGCGCCCCATGCCACCTGTGGCGCCCTAAACATTATATACTCATTTCGGGGTTCATTTTTCCCCATTTCTCTTGGCCGAACTTTGGGGTTTTTCTCCACTCTCTCAAGACCTCCAACTCCCCCATCTTCCAGGTGAGTAATCCCTACTAATTTTGTGTTTCATTCCATCAATTCCACCCTAAAACTAACTCAATCCTCCATAAAATACATAGATCTTCAAGTAATTTCTTCATGAACTCAAAGAAGAGTTTTGCAAGATTTCTTCCAAAAAGTAATCTTACACCCTTAGACTTACATGTATGGATATATTATGGGAATATGAGTATGAATTAAGTATTGGAATTTATATTATGGTAATTGGAAGCCATAAGTTCTCAATTTAAATACATAACCATTGTAGAGATTGAAAAGTGACTATTTGATGGAATTTTGTTGATTGGGTGTGGATGGATAGTCATGAATGTGATGTTGGAAGTTATGAATTGTTTATTAATTATGATGGGATAACGTTTTGGTAAATGGTAGTAGTTGGATGAACTAATTCTATGGTTAAGAGATGTAGAGATTCATGCCTACGAGGTGTTTGATAAAATGCCTAAATGGCCTAAACTATGGGATTTGTTACTAATATTGTTCACATTTGATGTTGTTATTGTAGATTGAAGTTTCTTAGTGTAGTGCATCATTGTAGTATCATTAAGGGGAAAATTTCAGGTATGTTGGCTAAACTTCTCTCTCAGAATCGAATTCCATAATATTCCCGTAAGTTTCAAGTATGGTTGGCTCAAGTTCCTAGTTCCTATGTTCCGGGCTAGTCCTTATAAACTTGACTATTTCGAATGAGCCTTATGTCGAAAGTTATATGTTCAAAGTATGGATTGTGCATTAAAATGTAGCTTTGAGTCGTGTTCCAAATGAAAGTTAGTATGCCAAATTCTGTGAGAAAAATCGATATGCTTAAGACTCTTAATTTTGTCATATGTGTACCTAAAGTCTTGATTGGAAATGCCTTGTTGTTGTTACTATATAAAGATGCTCGAAAGTGAAAGAAGTGAGTTGGTGATATAAAGTGTGGCCATCGTGCCAAGAATGAAAGATATACTTGTGGCCAATAGTGCTAATGAAATAAAATGATGTGTGAAATATTATGCAATGAGCATTGATTCAACCGTTACAAATTGACTCAAAATAAAATTGTCCAAAAGTTTATGTACTCAAGTCATGTCCAAATGTGGTTGTTCTAACTAATGTTATGCTTGGTAGGTATTTCCATTATGTTTTTAGTTCTTACATATTCATGAGTTGAGATTGTGTATTTCCCTTTTTGAGGAAAGGTATTTCAAGAGTATTCTATATGATGATGTTTGTGATGATAATCCTTGAAAGTAAAGAAATAAAAGTGTGAAATATGATATATGGCCACAGTTCCATGAATGAAGAATAATATGTATGGCCAAGGCAGCCAATGAAATAATGATGTCATAAGTAGTTGAAAGTAATTGTGAAGTGATATATAGTGGGAAAGGTTATGAGATGAATATATTTGTACTTATGTTTCCAATGTGTTATAAACTCCTATGCCCTCATGAGGAGAGGCTATGTTGTTCCTAAGTATTTTAAATGTTCATGATATCCTATGATCACCCATGGCAAGTACAAGTAAGTGATGGTATGAACATGAAATGTAGCTGTTTGCCAAAAAGAGAATTATGAGGTGTGTATGTCCCAGTGGTTTCAACTATAGTTGTATGCTTCTAAAATAATGTATGTAAATGACTTCGATTGTTAAGTCCCCAAGAGTCATGAACCTAGTTAATGACATCAAGATGTCAAGGGGGTGAATAACGAGATGGAAGGGGGATGCCATATGCTAAATGATGATGAACCTTAAGAAAAGAAATTAGGCTCATGTGCCATTGAAATCGACGTATTGATTTACAATGCATGTGCTAATGTAATGAGTTGTGTTTCTCTATGATGAGCATGAACATGAAGTATTCCAATGATATAGGAAATTACGACCTTAAATGTAATGACAAACTATGTCACTTTGAGTTATATATGAGATTGTGGTATTGTGATACACCTCCACCCGCATATATTAGAGTGAGGCGGCAGGTCTGCTTTATGTAGAGATTGTGGTATTGTGATACACCCCCACCCGTATATATTGGGGTGAGGCGGCAGGGCCACTTTATGTAGAGATTGTGGTATTCTGATATACCTCCACCCGCATATATTGGGGTGAGGCGGCAGGGCCGCTTTATGTAGAGATTGTGGTATTGTGATACACCTCCACCCGCATATATTGGGGTGAGGCGGTAGGGACGCTTTGTGTAGATATTATGGTATTATGATGCACCTCCACCCGCATATATTGGGGTAAGGCGGTAGGGCAGCTTTGTGTAGAGATTGTGGTATTGTGATACACCTCCACCCGCATATATTGGGGTGAGGCGGCAGGGACGCTTTGTGTAGATATTATGGTATTATGATGCACCTCCACCCGCATATATTGG